>WBMZ01005153.1:0-110778 GCA_013400975.1 Atrichornis clamosus
TTTGAAATCTAAATGTTTGAATTCCATTTTAGTCACTAAACTCTCCCGAAAGTACTGCCCACTGTGTAAACGGGCTTGAAGGTAGGTTTTGAAGCCTAGGGCCATTTATCAAAATTTCTAATTCAACAGAAAAATTCTCACGGGTTAATAGCTACCACTTATTTTTTTGGAAGGCACACAACCTGCAATTCTAGATAGTCTTGATGAATCTTAATTATTTTTTCTGTGTTTACAAATACTTTAGTTCCTTTGTTCATAGTCTATGAATTAAAGTTTGAGAATGAAACTCAGGTACAGGGATGCTGGGCGTATAGGGTCTTTAAGCCTCTCCAAAAAAAAGAGTAAATCCAGAATTCAGAACCTTGAAATTTCTAGGGCCAAACCTGTACATTAAAATTTGTCCAAACAAACTGCTATGGTAAAGAGGGGGAGAAAACCAGAAATCTTTAATACATTATGAAATTAATACATTTTTTCTCTAGTTCTCTGTCATAAGATCTTTTTTGCAGTCTGAACTTTTGGTTTAATCACAAAATCATGATAATATTCTAGAAAAGAGAAGATATTTGAACTGATAACAGCATTTCTAAAATAGCCAATTTAAATAAAAATAAATGAATTTACTAGTTATAACCAAAGGGAGAAAAGGGTACAGTTTAACACCATCATTACTGAAAATCCTGGCACAGAGAGAGTACATAATACATCTTGACAAAAGTACAAATAAAAAATCTGCTAGCTCACGGTTTTGTTTGTTTACTCTCAGTAAACAAGCACAAATGAGGTGCTAAAACTGCATCTACTTGTCTGCCAACATGGAGTGGAAACCCTTGTACAATGCAAGTTCTTCCATGGGGACATACTGCTATTGTCTCACTCTCAAAAGGAAAAACAAGAAAAAGAATTTTAAAAGGGACAAATGAACACAGAGTTAAAAGCAGAGACCATATTTGAAATAAGAAAAAGAAGTACTCAAATATCATAACTTTTTCTTACTCAAATGGTCAAGTTTTTCACCTCTAGAAATAGTTAATAAGCAGGTTTAGCTGTAATCCTAATTAGAGGGAATGTATCCCTTTTCATTTCCCATTTTCTTAGGAACAGATGCAACAGCAGTCAGGTTCTTTCATCACAAATCAAAGTCTCTTTATAGCTAACATTTGGGACTTAAAAACTTCCTCTCTTGATTTCTTCCTAATGGGAAACTAAACACTTCTCTTTCTTTCCTGCCTTTCTTGTGTGCTCAGCTACAGGAGCCCAGTCCCTCTTTCTCCACTGTTAGTATTCAATTCCTGCTGCATTTTGGAAGAAACATAACCAGCAAGTACATGTGTCATCTTGATAATATATTGTCATTAACTTAATGGACATAAAAGAACTATTGAAAACATTAGATATTTATCTAATGACAGATAAATGGTTATAAGCACCTAGTTTATAAAACATAATTGATTTATAATAGAGAATATTATAATTATCTGCTAGTACTCTAACTGGGTATGTTTTTTTCACCAATATTACCAACTGTTATGTTCAGACAGAGCACACACAGACTGTCAGGTTTCACTTGGTAACCAACAGCCACCTGCAACTACATCCCATCATATAAGATCAAGACTTACTTGCAGGAATGGAGTTTCACAATTTCCACTGGAAATTGTTTGGCTGGAGACGGAGGTCCCAGCTGAAAGGCAGGAGCCAAAGACTGCCAGTTGTAGCTGTTGGTAATCAAGCACATTGCACTGCACTGAAACTTGGAAAATAAAGACAGACAACTTGCCTAAGATGTTAGTACCTACAAAGCAGTGATGGTTGGCAGTCCTGTTATCTTCTAACAGAACTTGATATTGTCTCCTTCATTATGTTGTGTTTTGCCAGCAGTTCCCAACATGTATGAAGACCCAGGCTCTGGTCTAGTGCAGTATTGCACTGGAGCACCACTGCTGAACATAGTAAAAGATGTAGGCCACAGAAGTGAAACAAAGGAAAAAAAAAACTTATACGTTATCTCTTATTCTTTCTCTGCATAATTTACTTTGAAATGGGGAGCAAAGGTAAAGGTGCAAGGCTGGAAGTAGAAGCAAGTGCTTTTGATGTTACTCTAAGTTTTGATAAAGGAGTCATCCATTGGCAAGCCACTCATTAATGTTAACAGGATGGGGATCTTAATAAATTTTCTGGAGTTTCCTGAAAGGCACAGTTTTCAATGGTGCCACAAAACACTGATCTGTAAGTGGATGTTGTGGTCTAGCCCCAGCCAGCAGCCAAGCACCACACAGCTGCTCACTCACTCCACAACCAGCAGGATTGAGTAGAGAATTGGAAGGGTAAAAGGTAGAGAACTTGTGGGTTAAAAAGACAGTTTAATAGGGAAAGCAAAAGCAGCACACACAAACAAAGCAAAATGAGAAATTCACTGCTTCCCATGGGCAGGCTGGTGTTCAGCCATCTCCAAGAGAGCAAGGTCCCGTCATGTTACTTGGGAAGACAAATGCTATCACTCCAAGCATTCCCCCACTTCCTCCTTTTTCCCCTCACTTTATATACTGAACATGATGCCATATGGTCTGGCATAACCCTTTGGTCAGGTGGGGTCACCTGTCCTGGCTGTGTCCCCTCCAAACCTCCCACACACCCCCAGTCTCCTCACCAACGTGACAGTACAAAAAGCAGAAAAGGCCTTGGCTCTGTGTAAGCCCTGCTCAGCAATAACAAAAACATCTCTATATTATCAACCCTGTGTTCAGCACAAATCCAAAACACAGCCCTGTACTAGCCACTGTGAAGAAAATTAACTCTAGCCCAGCCAAAATCAGCACAGTGGAAGAAGAATTGAACTAAGAAAATTGGAAAGCATACTATTTTCAGCTGAGGGGGGTTTTTTCCCCTCTCCCAGAGATATGTCTGCAAGAAAGAATTCATTCTAAACTAGCATAGCCTTTTTTCCCCTCCCTAAAGCACCATGTCAGTTGTCTAAACTCCAAAATCCTAATTTCATGGAAAATAAAGTTGTTTCCATTTGCCTAAGTATGCTTATCACTAAAAGTTTTGTCGTACTTTTTCACGGATTTAATAATAGGATTCAGCATACTTGCTAAGACAAAAGGGACAGGGCATGGGTAAGTGGCACAAGCAGGCACACAGAGGCTTCCCCTCACAGTTCTACAATTTGCATCTCATATGCATCTCTGCTGTTCCAACACGGAGATTATCTTCAGTGACCAAAATGTACAACTGTTTGCGCAGCAACAATATACACAGATTATTTTTAGTTCAAACATGTGGCACTACTCATTGAGCAGCTGCTTTCATGCATTAATGCATTGGGATAAAAAACCCTAATTGCAAGAGCCCAAATTAATTGCAAGCAATGAGACATTTTGGACTGAAAACCCCTTTTGGCTACACTGGAATCAAGTTGTTGACTTTTCAAGCTAAAAGAGATATGAATCATGGAAAATATTTCATTCTTAACCCCTCGAAGTACCCAATATTCCTAAACTAATGCAAAATACAGTTATGTGTTGGCTTAGAAATTACAACTTCTCTGCCAAAGGTTAATTTAGACTATTCATCCAAGATTAGTTGCAAGTTTTAAAAACTGTAAATAAATTCTTGTTCCTAAACAGCACAGGTTTTCAAAGCAGGGAGTATAACCCACAGCCTATAAAAGGAAAAGATTTAAAGCAGAAATGGGACATTTGACTTCTGCATATTTGGAACATTTAATCATCCTCTTGGTTATATGGAATAAGTTAGGCTGGCGGCTTTTTCTTCAGCTCCTTAGCGAAAGGATGTTGCTTTAATAGAGCCTTAATGTTTTGTAGGATGATTTAGAACTGAGTCTTGCACCTTTTACAGGCAACTGTAGAACTCCTCTTTATTTCAGGAGGGAAGAGATCCAAAGATTGCAAGCAATTGAAGGTACAGACTATAACTTTTTCTCCTGTTTGAACAATGGTGTGCATCTTTCATGTTCATGGTACAAGACATTAATGTATGCATAATAGGAGAATTTTAGTCTCATTCTATCAGATAGAGATAATTATGCAAAACTTAAGCTGTTTTTAGCTGTAAACACAGGGAAAAATGTTTAAGATATGAAAGTACTATCTCAGGGCTTATTACTTTACAGAAGGTAATATTTATGAAACCTAAATCTCAGACAGAAGTAACTTTGGCAGATATGGCTGTAACACTTCAAAACACTGATGCTATTGAATCACCTCATACTGTCCCTTTGCTGCAGATAACTACCCACATAAAAATGAATGTCTATCTTGCACAGTTTAATCTTAGCACACATTTACATTCACTGTCAGTTTAAGCCAATTATTTATGCTGCCAATTACCATATTAAAATAAGCATGTTCAGTGTTGTCCTCATCTGAGGATATTAAAAAAAAAAAAGATAATTCAAGTCACTAAACTCTCAAAACAAGCAACACACACATCTACCAGAGAACACTGTGTAATTTCACATCTAATTTTCACATTTCCTTTTCAGCTCTGCAACTTCTGTGGGGATTCCATGAGGGAGGACAAAATTTTAATCCTACTTAGATTGTAAGCAAATGTGGTTTTGATAGATTCACCTCTGACTCAAGTAGTCAGAAGTTTATTATTTACAATTATATGCAAACTTAAAATTAGGGACAATACCTTATTTATTATAGCACTTGACGTCACTAGAGGAAAATTCTTAAAGCTGCAGATGACAGCATTATGAGGCATAGGTGAATCAAGGCTTGATGAGTACACAGGCATTAAATAATCTATGCTGCCATTCAGTATGTGAGCCAAGGCACTCCTGCTGCCAGGTGCACTCTTTGATTTGAATGTTTTTCCAGCCAAAGAGTTTGGATAGACCTGTGTCTTCCCTCAAAAAGGCAGGCAACTTGCAGTGTTACATGTGGCTGAGATCTCGAAGAGCAACACACCACAATTCAAGCAGTCAGGAGCACGTTTACAGCCTCACAAGCCCCTCAGGCAGTAACTGTGCTTCCTGTAAACTCATTCAGCCTCACTGCACAGGAACTGAGCACTCCTATTTAGTTCAAATGGACAATTTCTCTGGTCTGTCTCTGACTCCAGTCTAAAGCTGGACTTCGGTCAGTGATGCCTTGGTGAACGTACACTCTGGACATTGCCACTGATCAACTCATCGCACAGTGTCTCCAGAGCCGGGAAAGCTCGTGTTTCCATAGCAGGAACCCAGTACATAGATCGATCTTCTGTCCAGCTCCCAAAGACTTATCCTGCATGGCAAAAGAAGCTCAAGACCTTAATATACCTGGTGGAGAGCCTGATGCCAGACTACTCTTTTCTTGAAAGTGCCTGTCAGTAACGCCTTTTTTTTTTTTTCTGGGTCCATTTCTCAGTAGGCATTCATTATTACTCTAGCAACATACCAAAATCAAGCAGCTCTCAGGCAAGGAGTTCAGTTTAGAGGGTCAACAGACACTCTTTTTTGTTGTTTCCTCTAGCAGCCCTAATTTTTCATCTTACGGCCAAATTAAAAGCTGTCTGTAGAAGAATAAATTTCAGTTCCAGCACTTGTAAAGCAGAAATTGGAGTGGATAACCTAGGGGTAGCTATAACCAAGAATTCGTATCTTGTCCATCTAGCCTTTTTAGATCCACTAGAACATTTGGAGAGAATAAGTGATCCTCCTGAATTTCAAAATTCAAATGCTCATCTGAAGGTCACAGCGATCATGTACTTCACTGCACTGAACAGCATGAACAAGACTAGTTATAAGATGGACTCTGAGTTATCCCATGGAAAGTATCAGTCTGTTGAACTTCATTTGGTACTCATATGAAGCAGTTGTGAAACCTACTGCAAGTTACTTAAACAGATAAGGATTTTCTGTGAGGCTGCAAAGACCAGAGCAACTTAGGGCATTCAATGCTTTTGTCGGATCAATGAAAGCTGGCAGAATATCAGCTTCTGTATATTTGCCTTGATAAAGTTCTTCATCAGGTTTTTCCCTGGGAATTTTAAAATAGTTTGCATCAAACCTGCACTAAGATTCTGGAATTCTGCATCTTGCAGAAACAACAGGCTCTTAGTTAATAAGCTAGTTGGCCTAGGATACTTAGTGCAGAACTTTTTATCCTCTTGCTGTCTGGTCTGGGCCGGGTGCCCTTTCTTTCTTCCTGATTGTCACTGCAGGTGACAATGTCATCTACAGTGTGTATAGCTACAGGCTGTTCCTTATCTAGTTTAGAATACAATCAAATAGACTCTCAGTTGGAATGAAGCTACAACAATAATCTAGCCCAACTGCCACACCACTCCAGTGCTGACCAAGTTAAAGCATGTTGTTAAGGGCATTGTTCGAACGCCTCTTAAACACTGACAGGTTTGGGGCACTGACCACCTCTCAGGGAAGCCTGTTGCCATGTTTGACTATGGTAAATAAATGCTTCCTAATGCTCAGTCTGAACCTCCCCTGGAGCAGTTCTGGACCCTTCCCACATGTCCTGTCACTGAGTAGCTACCTCAGCACCTCCCTCTCCACTTCCCCTTCCCAGGAAGGTGCAGAGAGCCGTGAGGTCACCACAACACTCCAGCACATCCTGTAATAGTGATAATGTAATTATGCAGCACAAAGAAGTAGCACTACTTTCTCTTTCTGAATCAGTGATTTTATGATGTGAAAAGACCACCTGTGGGGCTGCAGTAGCAGTAATGAAAGAGAAGCTCTAATGCTGAACTCACTTGACCTTTGGTAGGATCAATATCAGCTATTGTTCTCTCAATTGCTCTAGCTTATGCATTAGCAACATACCAGCTAGTGCTGCTCTTAGTACTGGGGGATCCTCTGCTACTTTCACTGCAAGCTATGTCTAGTCAGGCTTTACAGAAAGGGCCGGGTTTGGTTTTCTCTTTTACAAATTTTAGTAATTTTCACTGGTTGCAGTGGTCTAGCTTATAAACTGAGAGTACATGGCTATCAGGCAGAATAATCATAGGAATATGAACCTGATAGAGACCCTAAGGCCAACAATCACTTTAGGTGACTGCAAAACTCATAAGATAAATTTTTACTGGGCTACTAAAGAGTTCTCTTCATGTCATATACTAAATGTTTTGGCAAAACTCTCTAGCCAAATATGAGGGTAACGGGAGAAGAGGAAAGTACTGTGTTTCTGGCACTGAATCCTTACCTACCTTCTTATTCTAGGAAAATGTTTCTTTTCCTAGTGTTGTTTTCATTTCTATATTCTGTAAGCTCTTAATAGCACTAGTGAAATTCAGTTTTGAGCTGCCCTCGATGAATACTTACTCACATTTAATAGCACACTGAAATTATATTCTGATATTTATTTGGTACTGCCTGTATAAGCATTTGGCACAAAACACAGCCAGCAAGAGACCTGCTGGTACTCTAATCTGTAAAAATACTTTAAAATGGAAAACTATAAAAATTCTCTTTTCTCTCTTTGTTTTACAAATATGATGGGACTATTTTACTTGTATGGGATCCTCTTTTCTCCTCTTTGAAACATTTCTCTACCTTAAAAATCTTCGATGCATTTAACAACAATTAAGCAGCTGTCCTCACAGTTACCTTGTGAGGTCTACCTTAACCCGTGCCTACTGCTATTTATATAGAAACAATTAGCAGTTGTGGTTGTGTGCCTTAGATCCTGGATGATTCTATGCTTTTACCCGTTGTGTGCCTTAGATCCTGCTTTACCCTAATGCTTATTTTCCTTGCCACCTTTCCTTGGGCTATATAATTTAAGCAATATTTCTCTGATCTCACTTCCCCTCTATAAAAATGTGAGTGAATTAGAAGTACTGTGATAATGTAAACCATTATGGAAAAGCAGAGATCACAAGAAGAACTTTACACTTGAATGATCTGATTTGTCAGCATTGCTTTGGTACATCCAGGACATCCTAAAGCACATGGCATATTAATATACAGACACAACTATACTGAGTGACATAAAACTCATTAGCAGAAGGAATTTTTATGACCAATTATTGTGTAAATGTTACCTAAATGTGCAGCAAATAATCAATACCATGGTTAAATTTGAGTTTTATGTTAATCAGCTAAGGCGGCTCAAGACAGGACTCATACAGAACATGCTTAGTCACATCTTTTGTGGTACTTATTTTTGCCAACTTTTAACTTACTTGCACGTTACATAATAACAGGTTATTCTGTTACTTGTGTTCTCTCCATGCTTAAATAGATAAAAGTTGTACAATCTCTAACATTTCTGATTAAAAAGGCTTTTATCTGATAATCGCCCATATATTAAGAACAGAAAATACTTTTCTAGACCTGTTGTATCTACATTTTTCATTTTGCTGAACAGCTGCTCCTCTACACATCCGCAATGTACTTCATGACTTAGAAGCACTAAGTATTAGGTCTCCATGACTGAACCATGCCAAGCAGAATTCAGGTGTGACTGAATTGTGAAGCCTAAGTGTAGAGCTCTGGCGCATTTTTTGTAATCTAGACAAAATTATTTTTATTTCCATGAGTGGCTAAAGGTACAAAGAGTCTTGAATGAGCTCTGCTCATAGAGCGTCTCCCTCAGAGCTATGTTCATGTTACATCACTTAACTTTTCCCATACACTTACAAGTTTCAACCAGCACTTACAAACTTCAACCAGCACTTACATTCCCACATTCTTCATTATCCATTTATTCTCTTCAATTAAGAGATTTCAGGCAAAATTACTAGCAAATTCCTTTTCTTTAGGCTACACATCTTGTAGCCAAGTACTGTGGTTTTTCTGATCCACTCCAGATGACAAGTATGCTTTACAAAATGCAAAGCACCAGGATTTGAGAAAAACCTACTCCCTACTATGTCCAAATTCTGTGGAAGTGGTTAAAGTTGCAACTCCAACAGAAAAATCTGTCCCAAGGAAGACTGGACAGGTAACTGGGCTCCAGGGAGGGAAGCAAGGGCATAAAAACTGACTTCAGAGATCAGAGAGCCTAGATTTAACAAGTTGAGCAAGAGCTGGCTACTGCTAATAAACATCTTTAATATATATATATCTTATGCAATTGTAAATTTAAATGCATATTTAGACATTTTCTTCTACTACCTTCTTTCCAGAAAAATATAATTATGCAGGTTGTGGGGAATAGAATGGCGTATGCAATAATATGCAGAAAAAAAATGTACCTCATAGGCCTTTACATGGCAGATCTTCATCCTCAACCACACATAGATGTGGATACGTTATGTTACTGAGCTGACAAAGACGCTGGGATAGTATATGATATAACCATAATTTACTCAGAATATGAACAAGGCAGACTTTTCAAATAAAGATGCTGAATCAGGCTTGGAAAAACTCACTTGGCCAGCTCCTGTTCTGATACAAGGCCTGAAGACATAAGATTAAAAACTCTGGTTTCGTGCATTTGCTTGAGGAAATTGTAGCATATGTTCAGAGCTAACTATGCAGTAGTACTACATCCCATAAGTTTTAATCTTCCTTTAAATCTTTTATCATTAGGGACAACAAAGAAATGCTCTGTACTTGGGTTTTGAGAGACCCATGAGAACTTATGCTGTTGCATCCTGCAGGAATCTGCATCACCCCCATAATTTTCTTCTATTCTCAAAATGTCTGGTACATTCACTTTCCTAGCTCATGCTCACAATCTTTAGAATTACTAGGGTTATGTTTGTTGATAAAAGATTGGAATCTTTTATCAGATATGTAGAGATACGTAAAAATATTATCTCTTCCATAGTGACCATATGTCATTTGGAACTTGCAATGTTGCAAATCTGAAGATCCGACATAGCACATTCAAATCCACCCATAACATCCTCTCCTGATGATAACCTGATGGAGAAATGCCTACAGCCACCCCTCCAACCACTGTCCTACATGACTGCAACAGTTGGCAGCTGCTGCTGCATGGAGCCTGCATTTCTCGCCCTTACAGATCCTTAATGATTCTCTCTTTCATTTCTAGTACTGCATCTGCTACTTAATAACATGGGTCTTGGCAAGATGGGGGGGATGATTTAGCTAGCCCTCTGCAAGTATATTCAGGAACAAAGCAAGGACTTTGCCAGCTCTCATTATTAACATTCTGTGCTTTACTCTACATTGTTATATGGGATCTGAAATATTTCTTAAGTCCTTCACCCCACAGGGAAGTTTCCCTGCCCTAGGCACATAATTTTCATTTTTCTGAAAAGTAAGCATGAGGCTTTTATAACGAGAGAAGATATTTTAAAGAATAATCTTCTTCATTCATTGAAAGTTGCCTTGGAAACATACAAACAAAAAAATGATTCCTCGCTTTCCAACCCCTTTCAGTTGCTGTTTTAGCAGGTGGATAAACAGCATTCTGGAATACACTTCCCAGGGCTTAAAACAGAGGAAAGAAAATGAGTTTATATTATCAATAATTCTTCAGGGATTAAAACCATTTTTCGCCTTTAGTGAGATGTCAGGTGAGGGGCAACATATTTTTACCACGATTCCAGAACTTTTTACACAACAGACTTCAAGCTTGTCGACTTTTTCCACGTGCAGTGTTGGTGTCAGTTGTTCTCCCTTTAAAGCTGAAATTTCTTTTACAAGAGGCTGATTCGCCTGCCCTATTCTTCCACATCTCATCCTCCTTTCCAAAAACAGGCTTCCTATTACAGGACTCCAAGAACTATGAAATATGGTCCACACACTTGAGATATGGAATCTTCTACCTTTCAAAAGCTTGCCCTTTTCCTCTCAGTTCCAGGGTCTATATAGCTCTTCACAGTCATAAGGAGTTATTATAGCAGAGACTGTTTAAACAAGTCTTCAAAATCTAACTGGTTTTCCATTTTGAAAAACATTTTAACAACTTCAGAACTGTTGTGAAATCTCCAATAGAGTTTTCTGGTGAAAGACTATCTAGTCACAGCAGTTCAACACCTAACTGATAAAATCCCATGTCATAAATACTATTGAACTCTAGTGTCCTGATATATAGCAATATCTTTACTAAAGTTCCTCAAAACACTTATTTTCACTCATGCTGCTAATTCTTCTCAAACTTAGCAATGGAAAACATGGCAGCAGTCCCTCATCAGCTTCAACAGAAAGAGTTCTCAATTCAGGTCAAGAACTAGATTTGAATTTTCCTGTCAGTCACTTCCTGAAGAGTTCATGTTTATATAGATTACATCTTTCAATATTCATTCACCCCTGTAGTTTACCTTTTGGGAATTACTTGCTTACAAGGTAACATCAGTGGATATCCAGATTGCAGTAACATGATTAATTCAAAACTTCAAAAGAGGAAAGGAATCTAACAGATGCATGTCTTGGCAAGATCCATTATCATTTTCCAATAGAATTGACGCATGCAATGAATCTACCCTAACATGTCTGTCAGAAGCCTTCAATCAATTTTACCACTTAATCTGTATCAGAATGCACATACAGTTTTCCCTGTCACAACACTACTCTTAAATAGATGTCAAGGCCTAGGTCCTCAGCAGATGCTACCTTCTTCCTTCTCATGGGATCTGATTCTACCATGCAGGCACTTCAAGGAAGACCAGGGCATTTCCAAGATGCCATCTAAGCACAGAGGAGCTGATCAGGTACTGCTAGTGTCCCACAGTGTGAGATACCTTGAACCCCCTTCGGGCTGCAGCTGTCAAAGTTCGGATGAGACTCATGATTGAGGTGTTCATCTGCATGTTTTACTGGGGATGTTCCTCATACCCGGACTTATCAGAGCTGGCTGGAGTCTCCTCAAAGGGAAAGGTAACAGAATGTCTACAGCCTAGTACATCAGACTCTAGCTGGAATATGACAAATGTGCATTCATTTCCTTATTTCATAGAGATCTAGATTCTCACTGCAGAGAACACATTTACCAAGTTAGAGAAATAAAATAAATGCTTTTTGACATGCAAACTGTCTAAATTAACACTGCTGTATTAAGAGACATGGAAACGGGAAAGTCATGGGAATATGCAGAGGAAAGTGATACCTGTTTCACTAGTTGCATGGTCTTAAGACTCCTTTTAGTACTATGTTTTTATGTAACTGTAAAAATATCCTTTTATATAAAAACACAGTTGTAATATTATGTTCCTCTCTCTTTCCACCCTGTCTCAATTTTTGCACTTCTTAATACTGAGTGACTGATGTCCAGAAGACCTGACATTAATATAATTTCTTTGTTTATATGGTCTTGGCCCTGCAGGGTACTTTAAGCAGAAAAATGCTGCACCCTCCTCAAAACTTACAGAGCAATTCTTTAGACTGACTACAGAATATGCTCCAGTACCTTCAAGATGAAGGATGAGCTATCAACACTGTTCTTACGGGATGTAGTCCTTATTTAATGCTGCAGCAGTATGGTTCTATGGACTTCAGAGCTGTATTTACCTGTACTGCAGCAGAGCTGTCTCTCTTTTATCAGTTATCAGACTAAAGTAAGCACAGATCATATATTTGAATGTATGCAAGTATTTGCCAAAACCTGTTGACACAATTCTACATACATGAAATTGAACTGTGGACACTCACATTGTCAGTTTATACAAAACCATTTATACAGAGAGAACATAATTGAAGCAAAACCAGAATCAAAAAGCTTTGAGCTACTTCCACATTTCTACAAAACTGGAATTCAAACTTTTCAAGATTAGAAATTTTTCACCATAGAAATAATATTCCTTCCCTCCAAGCGAAGAGGCAGTTTCTTAGTTGGGTTTTTGGAACAGCTTGTCTATAAAACTATTTCCAGGTTTCCTAAAAACTTAACCATATAGTCGGTCAGATCTGCTCTAGGCAAAAGGTCTAACTTTTCCAATTATGAGTCAAGATAAACAATTGTGGTGCAGTAACTCCCCAGATAACTCTATTTTTAAGGCAGTTTAAAAAGCAAAATCATTTACTACAGCCACTACCTCTGCACTCCTTGGTCTTTGCCAGCAACAGGTCAATATAGCTATATCATCATCTACCAGAAACTCAGTTTCTTTCTGCTGTTTCTCTTCCATTTAATAACATGAAATTTAAACAAACAACCCCCTGCCCCCTAAAACAGAAGTTTTTTCTGCTTATTTTGATTGTCTGAGGTCTACTTTCTGTGGTGGCATAATAACATTTCATTCCCAGTGACCTCATGGTGTTTCACTCAGACACAGTTCTAAAGGCAACTTCCTAATCTGACAAAAGATTTAGGCTCCCTCCAAAAGAATGGACATGCAATATTTTTTTAACATCCATCTGTTTATCTCAAATTGTTTACCATGAGTGTTGCCTTTTTTAACAGCTTCACTGCAGAATGTAATTGTGGAGGGAATGCTCACTATAAACAGAAGTTCTTATACTGAAATGTAACTGACGCCCAAAGCACGCCATGAAGAAGAAAACTGCAAGATAGGAAGAAATACAAGTCCAAATCTAATATAAATGCTAATGTACTTATATACTAAAAATCTAGCAAAAGCTGAAATAAAAGAGGTGCCTTCATTTCTAGACCACAAGTCCAAATAGCTCCTTATTGCTTTTACAAATGAAATGGCCTTAGAAAATAAAAAAGGATTTTACTCCCTATGCCCCATTTCTCTTAATTTGTATAATTAGCTTACAAATTAGACTGGGGTGACATATGTAAAATTTTTTAAACCTAATATTTGCCAAAATATTAGTTGTGTGTGATTTAATGGTCAAAAACCCAGAATCAGGATGTATTATGTGCATACTCTTGGCAGCTTAGCCATCTAAGAGCTAAAAAAAAGAGAAAATGAAGCTGGTAAGTAATCGAGGAAGAATGGAACATATTATGTCTGTTTTTTCAAGGTAAGAATTTCTAAATCAGCTCCATTTTTTAAAATGATCATATAAATATGCAATATCCAATTTGGAAGGCAATACTTTCTCAGAAAGGAACACTAGTAGACAACTGATTAGGAACAGTCAGGAAATCTATTTTAGCTAAACCAAAGCAAACTTTATCGTCTGCTTTCTCCATTAAATCCCATCAGATCACCATTTTCTCTTTTTCTTTTCTCCAGTTAAATTATCTTTATTCTACTTTCTTTCAGTTCAAATAAAAGACTGCCAAAGAAAATTTATGATTTTCTGTAGGCTTTATAGACTGTGGAGAAATTCTAAGGTATTCTCCTGAGAAGGAATCTTTTCAAAACTAAACAGTAGATAACCCTTTCCAGGTCTATATTTTTCTAATTCTTAATAAAATCAGATAAAATTAATAATGGTGAGAAGAAAGAATGATAGAACTTTCAGGTTTTTTAATACATTCTATAAAAAGCAATGTATCACACAAGTGTGCACAGTGAGAACTCCTTTGATACAGCTGAATCTATAAAGTTCAAGACCTCTGTATTATTATCTGTCAGGGCAGAGTGGGCTGGCAGCTGCTATAACCACTAGCCTGGATAAATTCTTGAGTGTTAAAAACAACTAAACCAAACAAAACAATCCACCACAAATCAGAAAAAAAATGGGAAAGTCACTGATACTCTACTGCATAGGTCTACAAAATATTCACTAGGGAGTACTAAACTTACTATGCAAATATTTTCCAAAGTATGTACACTGCTCTGGGGCTCAGCATTTATCTTAAAAGCAGAAAAAGTACAGTAAGTTGTGGCAGATCTACAGTTTGGCTACAGAGAAGCCCAAATACTGACTTTTCCTACTTGGACGCACCTGAAAGAAAGAACCAACAGTAGCTGCCACCTTTGAGTGTGTGCACTCAAGGTAATCATTATGCAGCTGCTTGAACTTCCTGACTACAGAGGAAAACCAAATTGTGCTGCTGGCAGAAATTCCTGTGTCAGGTGCAGGTTCTCTGCATCCAGAGCCAGGGCTCAGCTTTTTATTGGCTTGACTCTTATACCTAGCACTGTTATGAGTGCTTCTTTTTAACTATTAAAACAGCTCCTGCTGCTCTGCCCTCTCACAGAAACATACCTTCTTCCGTCTTATAGAGATATAAATCTTGGGGCCCCAAATACTAGTGGATACACAGACTCATATCCTTCCCTTATTGCTGTGGGAGTGCTGTAGTAATTCATCTAAAGGGGGAAATTAATACATTGCTCACAGTGACAACAGAAATTACTCTGGCAGACAAGGGAAAATTGGAATGTAATGCACACATGGCAAAGGCAGAGGGTGGATAGCACATTCTCAGCATGCAATTGTAGAATTATTTTCGGATATTTTCCTGAGAAAATATCCAGTACGCACAGTTCATGTGGTGCAACAAGGAATAGTGTATGCAGTGGTAGCTACATGGAAATAGCAAACAGAGAGATGAGATATGGGTCCGTAAGAGTCCTACACATAATCCATTTTGTTCTTTTATGCATACTTTGAAAACTCAGTCTGACAGTTTGCCAGTGACTCAGACTGCACAGAGATATTAAAACAATGTCCTGGTAGTACAAATACTTGATACTTGCAAATAATTTAAATTAAATTATTTTGTGCAATTACAGAAACACCAAATCAGGTGCATAGAACAAAAGAACCCCACCAAACAAATCAACTTTTCTAGTCATGACTCATTCATCAGCTTAGTCAGAGTACTTGTTTGTATTTCTAGCATCACCGGTGATGATCACTATTAAATAAACTTCAAAATAGAATTTATTTAATCTGACATGACTTGATTGAAAACATGGCTGTTAAGGTTGTTTTTTTCCTCTTACTCTATTGGCTGGAATAGAACAAGCTGCTGATAAGCAGAGCAATCAAAAGCGCTGTAACATTACGACTGGATATTTACCATCTCACTTTGAACGATGGGGCATCAGGTTATAATGGAGGGCTGTAAAGACCGAGTTGATATTCAAGTTGTCAAAATGGTCTAGAGAAGGTACATGTTACAGAAGTAGCTTGCAGTTGAGTGCCTTACTGCCTTTGGACTATAATAAATGCAGCTTTAGAAGTGATATAAACCTTAGATAAGTGATCAGCTGCAATCTCTAGAAGGCTTGTGTGACAGCCCAATGCCTCTGCCAAGAAGAAATAAATCATAATTGTCCCTTCTGGAATTCACACTTATCTGTAAGGGAATAGTCTAGAAAAGTAATAGTCTGGCTAAAGCTGAGAGTTGAAAACAAACAAACAAACTCTCAAAAAAATCTTTCCTTGTTTTTGCAATCCAGGTGTAAAAAAAACCATTTTATTGTTCTTCCCATTTATATTTTTTTATGCCAAGTATCTTTCTGATCACTACAAATGTCTCATACACAGATGTATTTATGAACACCCATACTTGTATGTCCAGCTTCACAAAGGAATTTCTTCTGAGTAGCAACAAGAATTTTCTTAGATCTCTGTAAAAGTTATCCTACTACCCATTATTGGTTTGTCTTTACCTTATTTTTTGTTTGGTTGGTTATGGTTGATTGGTTTGTTTTTGATTTTTCATTGTCTCATCCAGTAAAACAGAATTGTGTGTACTATTCTTGCTCTGAAGAAACCTTACATAAAAGGACTGGGAAAAGAATAAACTATTCATTAACAATCCCAAATATACACAAGGTATTACAAAGGCAGGTAAACCAACGGTATTAAATAAAAAAACCATGCTAAGTTTTTTGGATCGTATCCCATGATCTCTCACCTTGTGTACTGAACTGTAAAGCTGCTATGATGTTTTTCAGTCATGTAACTCAATCCCATGTATTGCGAGATCTTTAAGTCTGCTATCAGCAAGCAGAATCACTGTTTGTGCACAAATACTTCTGCTCAACCTCCCCAATTCTTTTGATTTTTTTTCCTCCATATCAAAAGCCCAAGTTCTTCCCAGGGCTACACTAGGAAAGAGGGATATCTACCTGAAACTGGTACCAGTTATTTATTCATGGAAGAGTTTGAAGAGTTTTTGGGAATATAAACTGCTTCCACCTCTTTAGAAATGCTAATGTCCCATGGCTGGATGAGCCATGGTCATCTGCATGGTCTTCAAAGAGATGTTTCACTAAGTTCTAAATAAATCATTAGCCCACAGAGATAAAATGCTCTTTCCTGCATCACAAAACAGTGTTCAAATTTCAGGGCAAAGTCTTTCCACACAATTAATCATGTATTTCATGGGAGTGTGCACACTGAATCATATTTTATATAAGTTTATGAACTGGATCGATGCACACAGCTTACTTACTACCAGATCTTGAGTGACTTTTTGATTTCAGTCACTGAGGGGCAGGTTGTTCTTTAAAGGAAAAGTTACAAGTGACTTTTTGGAATAATGGTCTAAGCATGAAATCCTACAATAAAGGCATATCTTAACCTTTCCACTTTCCTGTCCAATGAAAAAATCAGAAGATAAATGAGCAAGTTAAGGCTTATCCATATTTCTAAGCAAGAGGGAAACTTTGAAATTAGCAGGAAATACTGGGAGTTTATTTGGAGTATAGCAGAAACTTGGTAGTCATAGTCCTCCTTATCACACTGCTATAGTTAATGCTCCTAGACTTTTATCTTTTCATTAAGAAGTAAGTTATGAGATAGGTTTGTTCTTAATATTCATAACCTCAGGGCACTCAACAGTACAGGCAGAATCCTGTGCTAATCCCTTCAGGTCCCAGGATATGAGTACTTCAGGATACAGTGAGCATGCAGAGTTTATGTTAATTCCTCTGCAGCACTAAATTTTGCTTTTGCAACAATATAAAGAGTCACAGAAATCAAAAATTACTACTGCTATTATGTCAAAAACTGTAGAATCTGCTTTTAAGGGGCAGAGTATACAGCGTTTGGCCCTGTCTGGCAGTGTTGAATAAGGCAGCTGCTTGCCTGCTTCTGAAAAAATGTCATGATAGGTCTGTGGCAACTATGCAATACTTCAGACATCATCAATAATTTTTCATGTTCATTTACTGGTTTTTTTTTCCCAGCCTACCAGGCCAGAAATAGCTTATGACATTTTCTGATCTGATCAGAAGCAAGTAGAATTAAAGAAATCTGCTTTTTAATTTTCTCATACTCTTATCTCTCACAGGGTTCAATATTTACATTCGAACTAAAAAACATAGACAGACCAATAATTTGTTCCATCTTGGTGAACATTCAAGGGTTTCAGTTTCTGATTTTAGCTGTTTTCTACCATAGAAGTCTTTCCCACTAGCTGAAAAGATATATTAGCTTCTGGTTTAAATGAACTGAAAAAATACTATTAAAGAACAGAAGTTATGAATAAGATTATACTGAGATATGATTTTAAGGCAGGTTAGAGAAAGAATTAGAGTTTCAACATGTTCCTGCAAATATTTTTGCCCATGTAAGCAATAAATATATTCTAACTGGGAAGTAAATTGCTTAATGTTCATCTTCCTGACAGCATTTTTGTGTCAAACTACATCAGGATCCACCTTTTAAGGATCTTTCATGAACTGAGGCATATCGGGTTAAGCTAATCCTTGCATACATGCTCTATTTCCTACAATATTGAGGAAAAAAAATAAAAATCTGTCACTTCATACTGATATTGGACCACTTCCTGTTAATCTTGTCCTTGTAAAAGGACCCATTCCATCACCTAATGCAAATAAAGAATATAAAAGGAAAAGGTTAATTAGTATTCCATTACATTGCATCAATTCAGCCTGTGTATCTCTCTCATCTCAAAGAGACTTTAAGTGCTGGTTAGGAAGGCAATAGAAAATCTAACATCCTTCACAGCAGTATGTCTATTGCATTTTCCAAACCTAGTCCTGAACAACATTTTGTTTTCCCAAACATTTGGGAAAAAAAATTATATTTTTTTATTCTTAATGGGACGAGGTAGTAAAAGAGAATATGAAACAAAGCCATTAAAGAAAAAAAAAGCAATAGTTTTGGCAAGTATATCAGATGAATAATTAAGTGCACTCTTTGTTCAACAGTGCAAAGAGAAGTTAATTCCTGAAAGTTTTTGCTAGGAGGCATTGTATGGTATCTCCAAACTATGTGGGGTAAGGGTGGGGGCTGGGGAATGGAAGTGATCCAAAGAGAGTTAGGGATTAGATTCCTGAGAGATTGCAAGAGTCATCTAGGGTTAATAAAACGAACAAAGTGAGGGAAAACATTGCCTGTAATGAAGTCTATTGATTATGAAACTGCCTCCAAAGGGAGCAGTGTTTGCCTTTTAAGAACACAACCAATGAAAGCACTAAAGAGCTTGTAAAAGGACACAGCTGAACTAACAGAGAGTGGTACTTGACCTGGGGAGAGTTTTAGCTTTTTAATTTTTTATGCATAGTAAGGTATTTGTGTATGAGTGCAAAATGTAATAAATGTTATTACCTATCCCTACACAATGTCAATGCCATTCTCTGCAGGTGCCAGCTGGTATTGTGGTCTGCAGGAACAAGCTACACATCCCATCAGTTAAATGTCTGCAGTAACTATAGACAAATTCAGTGTTCTACATCTGGTTTACTAGACTGAAATGAGACTACTGTATAAAGCTGTATTTTACTCTGAGAGTCATAAGTCACTAAACTCTAGATTCCCTGTATCTATCACTCCTGAGTAAACACCAGTGTATCTGAAATTGTCATACCATAGGCTTCTTCAACCAGTCATACAAATTTTATTACCTATTGAAAAAAATCTAGTCCCCATTGACTAGGGGGAATTCATGTTTCAACTTCCACCTAAACCAAAAAAGGTTTTATTCCAATATACTCATAGAAGTTTAATGTGTTGAATTATCTATTTAGTTCCTGGCAAAGAAACAAAAATAAGTTTTTGGCCTCATTGAGAAGTTAGAAAAATTAACTGTAGAAGACAACTACGTGGATTTCTTTTCTATACTACTAAAACACATATATAGGAAATCAAAACATGTGTCATGCTGTTTGAAAATGTAATAGCTTTCTAGAGAGAAAGGGTAATAATTCTGTTCCCTCACTGCATCTACACTCTCCCCCAACAACAATCTTTAAGTCTATCCACTCCTTGATTGTTACTCCCCCAAAACAATGATTTGGGGGTTTCCTCAGCAAAGACTTAGAATTTCAACAGTCATATGACCTACTCCAGCAGAAAATGTGTTATACACAAATGCAAATTAGATGGAAAAAAGCAATACCTAGCTTACAATTATTTTAATAAAACAGTCAGTGATGTTGAAGAACGTATTTTGTCTCAGTCACAAGTCAAGTCTCAGGGATCTTCCCAAAATGGCAGTGCATGACAAAACTTACAGACTCAAATTCTTTCCTAATATACCAGTGGTGACTTCAATTAAAAAACCCAGGTTCAATGAATAAATCTTCATAAATCCTATTTAATTGTGTATTTGGTTTGCTATTTTCAATGCCATAAATTGCAGTTACCTTTCTACGTAAGGTTTTGGTCAAGTTCTCCTTCTCACCCTCTTTACATTACTGTTATGTACCTGAAGTTTAAAAATCAGGGGTCTGCTACAATAATGTAGAGAAGTCATCTGGTTCTGGAATTAGATTTAGGCTTTCCACACCCCAGGCACACAAATTGTGATGATTTGCTACTAGAGCCTCAAAAATCAAGTCCTATCTAAATAAAACATTTGGTACAAGGACATGATGTTTCCCTGTAGACTCCAA
Source organism: Atrichornis clamosus (assembly GCA_013400975.1). NCBI lineage: Eukaryota > Metazoa > Chordata > Aves > Passeriformes > Menuridae > Atrichornis > Atrichornis clamosus. The sequence goes on from WBMZ01005153.1 coordinate 20,569, forward strand.
CACAACTTAAAGAAATGCTCCAAAGTATTATAGCTGACCTTGTGGATGTGCCATGATTGTTGCAAAACCTGTCAAAGCTGAGAGAACTTGTAGGATTTTTTTACAGATATTTGAGAAAAGTCAGTCAGTAAAACCGTTAATCTGAAACTCTGTGCCTGTAAGTATAACGAACTAGAGTAGTTATTTCAACAGAGAGAGAAAAAGGTAGTGGTACAAAATAATTGAGAATCTGTGGTCTTCTAAAAGAAAAAGTAAAACGAGTGCCACTCAGAATTTCTATGCTGCTAGACAATTAACCCGGAAGTCAAAGGAGATCTATACAAACCTTAATAAAGCTTCACTCCAGGGAACTAAATCAATTCCAAAATGGGGCTACGTGTAACTGAACTCGTTACCTTCCAGTCACTCAGTAACTCTCTACAAATATTGCACAGCACTTAGTGGGATTAGGGCAAAATAAACCATAAAAGACATGAATTGCACAACTGTGAAGCACGCTGATCTCTTATTACTGCTATAATCATATCAGATCACCAGTAAATTTCTGTGTTGGAAGTGCAGACCAATGATATTACAGTGCATATTGATTCTGGCTGTTTGCTGGAGATAGAAGTGAAAGCCTTGGAGAGAGCTGGAGTAAACTAAGACCATACAAAGTAATATTTAAACTAGAGAGATTTTCATATCTTAGTTAATTGTTGGGAATATTTACATGGTATTAATTATTAGTAAATGCAGCTATTTTATATACTATCTGAATAGAACTTTGTTGCATAGTTTCATTAGCTAACTTTTAGTTAATTTATACCTGAGGGGAGAGAAAGACTTTCACCAATTACTGTTTTCCCAAGAAACACAAACCTCCATGCTTCACTCTGCAGTTACATGACCTGAGTATGAACCAGTGCAAGAAGAAATAATACTGTTTTAACTGCTCTCAAGTACCAGCTCATACTTTAAGAATTATCAGAGTTTCTCATTTGTGCCTGACACTGCAAAACAGGACAGAAGGACAGAGCTAATCTTCTGGTATTTATTATTTTCCAAATAAGCACAGGTGGTCACCACAGGATTCAAGCATTTTCATGCTTCAAGTCATATGTGAATCCACACTCTCTTTTTCAAATATATTTGAGCAGAGTTAAAGACGGTTAATATTCAAAACACTGCACCACACTGGATTACCAAGAACATCCCATCCCATGCAACAGTAAACAACTACAAATTGAGTTTTCTCCTATTGAGGAAACCATACAAATTTCTGTCTTTTAAAAAGTGATCAGGCCACGCATGCACAAATGAAGGCTTTCAATTTAGAATCATATTACCAGACAAAAAAAGAATTGCTTTTGGAGCTAGAAGGTAACACGGGCTTTCCAGTGCTCCTGAGTGAACACCAGTGTCTAAACATGGCAATTAAGTCTTAACAGAGCCCGCCTAAACTCCCTCCCTTATTCTGCGGTCTTTGTGGTCCATAAGTGTCCAAGAAAAGGATGATATCACTGTGGAAGCAGCAGATGTTTCTCCCTGTGCCTCTACAGAGGCAGACATTTCTGGAGAATGTTCTCTTCTGGTAAAACTAAGATTTTTTTTTCCCCCGTCTTCTAAACATGTTCCACATTCAAAAAGAAGGATAAAGGGATGGCAAAATTCAGCTTGGCGGTACCCAGCTCAAGATAACACATTCAACCCCTGCAGTTCTTAGATTTTCAACAATATTATTCCTTTAAAAAGAAAAAAGAAACAAAACAGAAACAACACCAAGATTGAAACTAAACTTTTAAAAAGTTGTGGTATTTTTCTCCATTTTGTTTGTTCAACATCATAAGCAAGACAACTACTAGTTGGTAACTAGATGTACTGTGTCTGAATATGTACCCAACCTAACATTAAAAGCGAACCCTGCAGCAGCTACAATATTTAAAGCAGTTACCACTGGATCTTTTTTCAAATATATTGCTAAGTCTTCTAGTAATTACTACCTGTATGCAACATACTATTTTTCTGTCTTGTTCAGAACACAATAGTATAATTAGATCTCTTGCAAACCCCCAAACTGTTCAGCATAACTTGTTATAGAAGACATAAACATAAAAACAAAACCTTTTTCTCCAATATGGGATTAAGAAGACACACTTGAACACAAGACCTGATGTCATAGACTCGTCTAAGCCAAATAGTACAGGGCTACTTCAGTTATCTGTGTCAATAAGATCATATGTACTCAAGACAAATTTGGTATTTGTTTAAAAATCACAGACTTTATAGAATATATGTTATGTGTGTGGTGACATTTAAGATAAATGAAAGTACTAAGACTAAGTCAAAAAGAACAGCTGCCATGCAATCCCTTGTACTGGCTAAAGCATGAGTGGCTCTTTAGGAACCATCCGGTCAAAAGTGCTTCACTTAAGTCCCTATAAGCTTCATACCAATCGAGGCAGCAGAAATCACTGTGTAATACCCAGCTTTTTTCCTTCTGGCTGTCATGTTTTTCATGATAATTCATCTCTTTCCTAAAATTTACCACTAAGGCAGGAAGAAGTACTAGAAAAAAATTCCAAAGCAACTGCAACCATTGTGAAATAAGGTGTCATATCACACTGAATTCCTAGCACTGATGCTGGGGTAGAAAGTAGATTAAGCAAGCTAGGCAGCTGTGAATCTGAGCTATAAAATAAAATTCTAGTTAAAGTTTTTCACATATATCTTTATTTTCAATCCTTTACCTAAAATTCTGATTGTAAACATTTGATAAATAGATCCCTTTTTTTTTTTTTACAGTTGAGCCTGTCTAGAGCTAGGGTGGGGAGGAGTAGGAAGACGAGAGATGAATCAGAAAAAAACTGACGTTCTAAACAGCATCCAGGGGCTGAGGAATGTTTCCTGTCAAGGATCAGCCTGCAGAGTCCGGGTGGGAATTGTACCGCCCATGACAGCTTCTGGGAAGAAGCTCCCTCAGGCAGGTATAAGTCAATAAATGCTCTCTTGCAGAGAAAAGTGGTTGAGAGACACATCAACAGTTCTGGGTGAACTGTGTACTATTATAACCCCCGGCAAAACGAAGCAGACAAATGCTAGCACTTTCACTCCCAAACAGGTGGCATGCATCCAGGAGAGCATGCTAAAATATTAAGAACCCTGGAAGGAACAGGAACACCAACATGTATTTTAAAGTCTGAAATCCACCTCCACACTCTGTCTGTAGCCATTGAATGGATATGGCTTGTATTTTCTTGATATTATTCCAGCAAGCAGGTTTATTGGCAATAGCAGTGACAGTGTTTAAAGCAGTGATTAGAAATGACACAAAGTGATTATTAGTAGAGTGCTGAAACCTGGAAAATAGCAACAGTAAGATCATTCATAATCACTGATCATATTGCTTTTGCCAAAGACATACTTAAATGACTTCATACCTTAATTAAAATGAGCTAGCTGAAGCAGAGGAATATGCTATAATGCACAGGAAGGGTTCTGGAGAAGCTGATAGCACAGTGCTGTGCCATTGAGTTTTAAACTGCTCAGCCACCTCTGGCTGATTCAACCTCCTGTCCCTGTGGTTTCACTGACATTACACTCCTGCCTGACTTGTACATTTAACAGTTTTGCTACTTTCAGCTGTTGAGAGATGACAGCTGTTTCAGCTGCCATCCAGCTGGTTTTGAGTCCCCAGGACTTCTTTCCTTCAAATCAGCAAAAGTCTGAAACATAAGATGCCCCAAATCCCCAGAAAGCAGATTCTACCCTGAATTAAAATCAGTATTTCCTCCCATCAGCCACCTCTACAAGGAACGTCTCTTCAGAACTGAACTCGCACGCTACTTTGGCTTTGCCATCTCTAACACCTGCACAGTAGCATATGTCTATTTCAACCATACATACAGAACATCATATATGCTATTCTCTTCCTGGAGAGAAATTTGGGAGGCAAGAGGGAAGAGAAAGAAAAGCACCACATTAGAGAATAGTCATCTTGATTAACTCAATAGGAGCAGATGCTCAGATAGCATGGTATGGACAAAAATGAAACAAAGCACAAAGAACAACAGCAGCACAACTTTGAAATGTGGGTTTCAAAAAGGACTAATTTTCTAATGTAAAAACAGCTCAGATGAAACTCCGTTCTCTTTGAGAGCCGGACTCCATATTCTTTGTGAAAGTACATTCACAAGAAAACTCACTTGCCATAGATGTGACAGTCTTTAGAACAGCTATTGGTTCAAAAGGAGGCAAGTTTTCAAGATCTGACTCTACTAGAAATGCAACCATAGTGAAATAACAAAAAACCAAGTGTTCCTGTGTCTGATGCAACCAAAATACAAAGTTTATATTTCACTTATCTCATAAGTTGTTGGACAATCTTGTCCAACTGCTTCAGAAAAAATTCTTTAAATCAACCCAGTTGCATTTGGGCATTCTAAGTATGAGAACTATTTCAGCTCAAAGATGGCAGGAGGAGCATCAGCCTTCACAGGATAGACAAATGTGCCTGCCTCCTCTCCACCCAACACCCCAGAACCCCCCGCAATATATAAACTCATCATAAAACTTGCTCTCAAGTTATCAGGAAGACCAAAAATATCTGCTCACTGACAGGCTCTGGGCATTCATAGAATCATGGAATGGCTTGAGTTGGAAGGGACCTTTAAAGACCATCTGGTTCTAACCCCACTCCCATCCCTGCCATGGACAGGAACACCTACCACTAGATCACGTTGCTCAGGACCCCATCCAACCTTGCCTGAAACACTTCCAGGGATAGGGCAGCCACAACTCCCCCAAGCAACCAGTGCCAGTGCCTTACCACCCTAACGGTAAAGATTTTCTTCCTAACATCTAACCAAAACCTGTCCTCTTTCAATTTAGAACCATTGCCACAATATGGCCTTCCAATATCTAAAAGGCACTTATCAAAAGGAGAGGGACATTTTACATGGTCAGATAGTGACAGGTCAAGGGGTAATGCTTTTAATTCTGTAGGTCAAGGTGGAGTTGACAGTCTCTGTGTGCCACCTAGGAAAAACACCACTTAAATATATGCTTTTTTATATCATTATATACAAATACATTTAAAACTTAAACACCAACTATCTTTGTTGAGGGATGAATGCCAATTTAGTAACACCCTACATAGGTCTCCAGATTTATTTATCAGGATTGACACTGATGCTTTCAACTTCACTGTATTTTATCACATAAAGAAGCAAATATGCTAAGCTGAAGATAAACATGGACATGCAGGACAAAAAATTCCCATTTTTCTCTCATTACTGTATGTTGGAAGTGCTCTCTAATATTCTAACTTCTACTCCTGTTTGCAACCCAGTTTTCTTCCAGTGTCCTTCTGTTTTAATTTCAGGTTTCACATTTTCACTTTTAAAGCTCCATAAATCTCTGCCCTACCAAAATCTATCCTTATTGCCTCATGTACCATGGACCTTACCTTCATTAAACCTATCATCTCCTTTTCTGCACATGCTCTTTTCATGCTACTATTCCTGTTCTTGGACATATCCACGGCAACCACTTACTCATTCTACCAGATGAACCCCTTCTAAAAATTATTTAAAACAAGACCAGCAATATGTTAAACACTGAATTGAGCATGCTTCCTTCAGTGCAACACCCACCTAAGCCCATACTGGTGCCTTACATGGTGCTGTGGACTTTTCTAGGCCTTCCCTCTCTATTGGACATGACTTGAGAAAAAAAAAAAAAGTGAAAAGGGATTACTTTTTTCTGTCTAAAAGTTGTTCTGCCTCCTCATTCTTCCTGCACTTTAATTGCAAATGTCAGTTATCTACAGATTCAAAACAACTGCCCACGAAGTAGTCATTAAAAATATATATTAACGTCTACACAAGTGATGCATTTAAGCTCATGCAAATTTGATGTGCAGAATTTTCCCTAGCTGCATGTGTAGCATTTACAGAACATCTTAACACAAATGCCTTTGATTCCATCAGCATTTTTTGTTACATCCCAGTGTTTCACATTCTGAATGCAGATACAGAAATTAACACTGTTTATACTTGAGAATAACTATGTTAAGAAAAAGAAAATAGACACAAAAGGTAAAAAATCATTGCTTTAGAGGCTGATTGGGTGCAAAGCAACTTACAGTGCGAAGCCTTCAGCGCTGCTGCCACAGTCGTGCTCCAGGGCTGGCCAAAGCCTGCTCCTAGAATGACACCCGGTGGCCACCAAGGCGAACAGCACGGCGTGATCCTTGCCCTCCAGCCTCCCTCCTGTGCTCAGGGGCATGAGCCATCACCGTGTGACAGCCAGGCGTCAGCTGGAAATTCTCCATACGAACCTGCAAAACACGGGGAACTCCTGTGTGAATTTCAAATTGATAAGCATACAAATTTTGAGCAACACATAGTGTTTTGGTTAATTATGGACCATTTGATTTTTCTTTTTTATACTGTTGTATGAAACTAAATAGCTAACTGTTTCAGAATTCTCAGAATGAAATTTCTTGTTTCATTCTGGAAAGAGCTAGCGGTAGGTGAGCAACTTCCACAGTACGACTGTGCACCTTCAGGATCAACCCAAAACCTGCTATTCCAGAATAGGAAAGATTACACTTTATCTCTTCTTAAAAGTTAGATGACTACAATGTATTTATTTAAGTTATAGGATGAAAAAATCCAAATTAGAGAGACACTGTCGGGCTTAACATAACTGTGAACAAAGTAAAACAGCAACAGTGTTCCAATAAGTCATCAAGTTTAAAGCAAGGAATTATGCTCTAGAAAAACAATTGGCAACATCAGTGAGAGTTAAGAGCTTCTTGACACATATTTCACTCTGATTAAGTACCATATGAGTCAGAGCAAAGCTTTTCTAAAGTAACAGCCTGGAGAAAATTATTTGATAATATTTTCTAAAGAATAATAAATGTATTGTTTTAATGGTAAAAAGCAAGAGCACTTCAGTACAGTTTTTATGCTGTTACATTCTTAGGACTTCTGAAAAGTGAAATGGAAACAGAGTATTTATTACTAGCCAATTTTTATCTTATTTTATTTCTTAGATCAGAGTCAAAATTCTGGTGATGCCCTATGCCTCTTTATCGCAATTAGGGATATCACAGAAGAAATGTTTCCTTTGTTCCTTTGGAGAAGTATCTGGTTTTTCTCCAGTAACTCCAAAGTCAGGTAAACAAAGCTTCACAGACACCCTCACACAATGGAAATTTTTTAAGCCATGTCAACTTTGCACTTCCTTAGGTGACTCTTGTACCATTACCCTCACTGGACATGGGCTTTGCAACTCTGAGCCCTGAACACTGGTTCACTGCTTTCTCATCTCAACTGTGCCTTAACGTCTCTGCTTAGAAAGATAAGTGTTAAAGCAACAAAGATAATTGTTTATATAAGCATAATGGAATTATTCAGGTACTTTGAAGCAATAGTTTATTAAGACACGTTAGCATACAACAGCTGAAAGAGATTGCCACTGAACACAGAACAGCAGGCGTAACAAACTACACCAGGCTGGAAACAATGACAAAAATGTGTCACTTATCAGTAAGTTATACACGTGCTCTCGCTGGCCAACCAAGCATGCAGGAATTTAAAGCTTGTGGCAGATCCAGTGACTGCATGAAATCTAAACAAATAAGAAGCATAGCGATGGGAAGAATGACCTCCTACTGTATGAAGTTTAAAGCCGGATATTGCCAAGAGACATGCAAAGCTGTTGGAGTATGCACACAGCTAATCCTTGAGATACCATGGAACCAGACCAAAGATAGCATTGGAAAGGCAGATAGAGGGTTAAAATGCAGCCGTATAAACTGCTGCCAGCTGCCAGAACCGAGCTGGGATTCAAAGCTCTGTGTTCCACAAGCAAGGCTGGGATTGAGCAGCCTTCAGAGAAAGGCTAGTCCAAGCATCTCCTTTGATCTTATTCTTTAGTGGATGCAGTCATGTTTTTCAATAGTTGAAAAACTTTTAATTTTTAAGTTCACTTGCTTTCTGTTCACTGAATAGTGGAAACTCATTATTAGCTGGGAATTATAAATACTGCCAATGCATTGCTACATTTTGAACTCCCTCTTTCACCAACTCCTTTATACTAGATTTTTGTGTTAAGACAAATTATGGTTTAAATGTACAAGAATCAGGTGTGAGAAAACAGTACAATTACAATATCAGTGTAAGCCAGATCTAAGGCACTGAAAAGCACAGCATGGTATTTTAGGCTGTTGTACTTACACCCACACCAACTACCAACATTACACATATATAGTCATCTTTTATACAGCCTCACATATATACTGTACTAGAGTTAAAAGAGGTATGATTTTGAACTAACAACTTGATTTGAGGAGGTTGAGCAATCTCATAAAGAATCAAGAACAATCTCAATAATAGTGTTTTGGAATAGTGGTTCCTGTCATGTATTACACTTAATCTGGTGTGGAATAAAATTTGTTCCGTGTGACAGAAATGCTACCTGCATGTTATTTTAAGCTCTAACTTTCCATATTCCCTGCCCTTCTCCTCTGTGAATTTCAAAAGTCAGGTCTATCATTTAGAGGAGAAAAAAAATCAAAAACACCCATGCACAACCATCCTGCCCTTCTCCCCAAATACCGAGATAGTCTTCCAGGTTCCAGAAGTGCAGGTATAAAAGCAAAGAAACAGAGGCAAACACCATCCCCAAACCCAGAGACAGACAAATGCAAAACTCATACCAGTCACATGCCTGCTGTCTTCCAAGCTCATTCTTAATTTCTAGCTATCTGGGAAATGAACCAGAAAAAGTTACTTCGTAGCAAACATTCAAGGTAAAATCTTTACTGATGTTCAGTTGCTTGCTCCTTAGATTGTCTTTAGCAAAAGCCTTCTCTTCAGATGAACGCTTTTCTTGAACAGTCACAACGCTCATATTTCCTACATTCTCACCATGAATTAACCTGTTCAGATTTTGCAAATTATCTAAATGAACTCCTGTGCCATTCTGGCAACAGTGAAATGTCTTACTTCTTTGTGAAGGTTTCTTCCATTTTTGGCATTGCATTATATTCCCAAATTTGACAGACACAGCAATAGTCAGTCTTGACATTCACTGCTGTGCAACTCTGGCTCATACATTCATTTGTGTACTTTGTTTTAAAGAATTCCATCTGGATGTTTCTTTTCAGCACAATTTTACTTTTAATTATTGTTCCATGACAAAATACAAAATATTTAGTTACAGAGGCACAAGACCAATGTATTTTGATACCTTACAGGATAATTCAGAATAATCTGCTGATGATAAAAGCTGTGGGGGAGAAGCTGATACACTTGAAGGCTGTGCTGCCATTCAGCGGGACCTTGATAGGCTGGAGAGTTGGATGGAAAGAAACCTGGTGAAGATCAACAAGGGCAAGTGCAGGGTCCTGCACCTGGGGAGGAATAACTCTGAGTACAGGCTGGGGGCCGACCTCCTAGAGAGCAGCTCTGTGGAGAAGGACCTGGGAGTCTTGGTGGATGACAAGCTTTCCATGAGCTGGCAGAGCCCTGTTAGCCAGGAAGGCCCATGGGATCCTGGGGTGCATCGGAAGAGTGTGGCCAGCAGGTCAAGGGAAGTGATCCTGCTTCTCAACTCGGCCCTAGTGAGGCCACATTTGGAGTGTTGTGTTCAGTTCTGGTCTCCAGAGTTCAAGAAAGAGCAGGAGCTACTGGACAGGGTCCAGCAGAGGGCCACAAAGATTCTTTGAGGTCTGGAGCATCTCTCTTATGAGGAGAGACTATCGGAGCTGTGCCTGTTCAAAGAAGACAAGACTGAGCCGGAACTCATTAATGCACATAAATATCTCAAAGGCTGAGAGATGCACATAAATATCTCAAAGGTGTCAAGAGAATGGTGCCAGACTCTCTTCAGTGGTACCCAGCAACAGAACAAGGAGCAATGACCATAAAATTAACACACAAGAAGTTCCACCTCAACATAAGGAGGAACTTCTTTATGTTGAGGGTGGCAAAGCACTGGAACAAGCTGTCCAGGGAGATTATGGAGTCTCCCTTTATGGAGGTGTCCAAAACCCACCTGGAAGAGTTCCTGTGTAAGCTACTCTAGGTGACCCTGTCTTGGCAGGGAGTTTGGACAAGATGATCTCCACAGGCCCCTTCTAACCCTAACTACTCTGCAATTCAGCATCAGTTTTTTAGATTTATTAATTAAAAAAATATTTTTCTTCACTTAATTTTCCTGTTCTCCTCTCATATTTATTTCCATCTTTTCTTACAAGATCACCTTTGGCTAGAAAACCTGGTTTTTTATTATGTACATTATCTCCTGCTCTTTAAAATATTTTGTTATACTAAACAGATGCATAAACTCATTTGTAATTCCAAGACATATGCAACATCCCCATCACTGATAATATGCAATGGAGATCTGCCTCTGTTTTGCCTACTAGGATATGCTTTTCTTTTTATTCTGTGCTAGCTGATGACATTGCACATATTGATTAAAATAAACAAACAAAACAAACTTTTAATGGGGGGAAGGGAGATAAATGAGTCAAGTAGAGATAACAAAGGAGAAGTTCTCAAAGGCTGAGAAACAGTTGTATAAATCCACAGCAGAGACCCCATCCTTGCTCCACATGAATGCGGCTGCCATACATAGTTTCTACAAACATTGCAGGAGGATATTTATACACGTATATGTGAAGAGTCCAAGGACAAAAGACATCCAAGCTGTGCAACAGTGACCCTCAAGTAAATAGATATCAGGAATTAAAATCCCTCTAGCATGGTACCTTATACAATTTGAAAACCTCACATTTATTTGTGGGGACGACAAGGAATATTAATTCTTCATTCTACATTCTTGTTCTACATAATTTGCCAGTATCATCCATTCCTACAAGTAAAGTAGAAATGAATACCATACCTTTCGTTTGATGAACAGAACTCAATCTTTTTTTATAAAGCTTACAATTAATTAATAGTTGAAAATTTTACTACTGTGAAGCATGAGGTTGTCACTGCACTGCAAGTTCTTTAAAGTTATACACATTTACAAACATACACATAAAAGAAAAGCTGAAAAGAGACTGTGTCTCTTGTGTGGCAGAAACAGAACAGTAACTCTTCTTCCAGCCATTTGAACTGCTAGTGCTCTAGAAACAAGGATGCAAAAGTTGAAGAAACAAGATTTTAACGAATTAGCAGAATAAGTTAAATGGAAAATTACAAAAGTCAAGGAATGCTAGTTACATAGGAAATTGTGTTCTATTGAGCATCTGGACAGGGCAAATAAGGTTTTATTTAGCAAAGGTACTTGTTTCCCCTCAACTAGCAGCTCAAATGCTAGTTGCTAGTATAAATATAACTATAGTAGTTAGTAGCAATAGTAATATAACTGTAGTAGTTAGTATAGTATAACTATAAAGTTGCTAGTATAAATAGCAACTATTAGTAAATGCAACTACCACTTTTAAAAAGACAAGCATTACCATGGCGACTCTACAGGGCAAAATCATGTCAAGTCATGATTAAAAAGGTCTGCAAAGCCACCTTACGTTATGCTCATTTTTCCACAGTAGAAGAAAGTGGATACCTGTGATATTTGCAAACAGGCAAGCAATGCAACAAGGAAGGGGAAATGTAATCATGGGATGCTCAATTGAAAAATACAATGTATAATCCAAATCAATCAGTGGGGACAAAACTTTTTGGCTGTTATCACTGGCATAAATCCTGAGGACCAATGAGAAAAAGCAAGAGAGGACAAATTAAGCACGGGATTCTAGGATAGGGACTGTTCAAACAGCAATCTCAATCTAGGTTTGGCTATGAGTGAGCTTTGCTATGCCACTGCATAACATCTCCCACATTCCTCTGTGAAACCTGAAAAGTGCATTTTCAGGACAGAGTACACCAGTTTAGCTCCTGGTTGTCATTTGGGACCTGACCAGTTCAGTAGGTCTGCAACAGGTACACACAATCCTATTGAGAAGAAAAAAATAATCATGAGCTTCAGGGAGGTTGGGGGGAAGTGACTTGCCTTGTTCTAAACTCCATAAAAAGATGGATAACAAAATTCCAACTCAGCTTTCTCAAAAGCCCTAGTGAAACCAAAGGCTTGTTTCCCTGAGGTGGGTGTTAGGTGCCTTTTGAAGACTATAGCCCTAAATAATACAATATTCCATACTGCAGTATCCACTTTCGGGTCTTTGGTACAAAAAAGACTTCTCAGCCATTATAGAAGTGCTACAGCTGCCTGTAAAAGTAATGTAGAAGACTTGAGATGATAGATAGATAGATAGATAGATAGACAGATATAAACAAAGCCTGGAAGAGATGCAGTGTGAACCCCAGAGACTGATCACCAGCTTGGCACCAAGGTGCGAGTATTGATATACAAAAATTAAAACATGCTTACATTTATGCTTTTCTGTAGCCTGTCCCTAGAGTAGACAACACCCTTATTTTAGAATAGCTCCTGAGGAGAGACATTGATGTCCTAAAACAGTGGCAAATATTCCAGCTCTGCAGGAGGTCAGACTCTCCTTTTCTCTCATAATTCATCAAAAGGGTTGGTCGTCCTGCCCACTGTAACCTTCACCTCTCCTGAGTACGCGGCACACGCACACTGCGAACACTCCCCTTTCCAAAGTTAGGAGGCAAGGGCATTACTTAAACAGTTTGTCCCTTGGCCATTAGCAGGCCACCCTGAAGGCACAGGGATTCATGGATAGCAGCACTAGATGGATGTCTCTGCAACTGTTTGGAGGCAGCTGGTGATACCTAAATGGTGACTGTCATCATTCAAGTTCCTTTGATGACCTCATGAGTGATCAAACTGACCCTTAAGGCACGTAGATATAACTTCAGAATTCACAACAGGTTGGAGTAAATGTGATCCATGTCTGCTTCTGCAGAGAGAAGTCACAGATTTGTTCCAAGCAACTGATGTTAGACTTTAATGTAAGTTTACAATATTCTCATTCCCAAAAGGCAATAACACATTGAACACAGATAAAATGAAGGAACACTTTTTTTTATATGTTTAGAAACAGAAAAGCTGGTTCTTACTGCAAAAAACCAGCTGCTTACACAAATATTGTCCTAATAAAATAAGGCCATGTTCCTACCTTAGATAAGCTCGTGCATACTAATTATCTTAATCAGGGTGAATTAAGATGATCATGCATACATGGGCCTGCTCAAAGCTGGATCTGTGAAACCTTAAATCTATGTTTTCTCTGTAGAAAATAATCCAGAATTCTGATACATTTTCTTCTGTGAAGACTTGTACATCAAGGTTTTCTTAATTTAAAAAACTGCTTGTTTCAGTCTTGCTACAAATTCTTACTAGAAGTTTCCAAGGACATTTAGAACATGTTTAGAAATGCTTTGGCAAACCCTGACAAGAAGTGGTACTCACTTAATAATGTTTCAATGCAAATAAAGCTCTTTTCACTGTCAGAACATGAAACTGAAGCAAGATTCTTACCACTTATTCATTTTTCCATAAAGATCAGTGTCACCCATTAAAAATCAGAAATGGCCATTATGAACTTCTACTTAAGATTTGTAATATTTTAGTCATCAAAGCATTAGCATTGTGGGGAAAAAACCCAAACCCAAAAACCAACAAAGCACACCATAACACAGCAACAAGATGCCATAATAGTTCTAAATAATAGTAATTTTTAAAAATCTGATTCCTAAGGATACTATTAGCTTTAACATAGTGTTTTGACCTTTTATTAGAGCCAACATGAGCACCCTAAAAAGGAAAGAAAATACAAGAAATTGGCAGATCGTTGCAAACCCCAGGAAGGTTCTATGTTGCTGTGGACAGACAGGGCTTTCTCCACTGTGAATAGAAAAAGGAGAATAATATCTGCAAGACTGTCTCCCTTCACTTTTTAAGTGGAAAACTAAATTTCCTCCTGGTAAGAAAGTCTTATGATTTGGTAATAAAGTGTGCTTATCTGATAATAATTCTGTTACTTTAAAAGAATCTTTTTAATGACCATTTTTCTTTTGTGGGGAATTAAACTGTTCAAAATAAGACTTTTGAAGTCATAATTTTAATTGAAATTTAGTTTTCAGGACTCATTTAAAAATAATAACCGTGGGATAGTCTGAAGTTTTGCAGTTGAGTCCTCAGCTCCTGCTGTGTCTCTGAGTGTCCGGTCACCTGGCTGGGCCACAGGTCCTTGTGCCCTTTGTTGTGCCAAGGGGCAGCACCAGGTCACAGCACCAGGTCACAGCCTCTTGCCTCGGGCTCTCCTCACCCGGGCTCAATCTGCAGCTGGTACTGCAGCTGCACCCCAGGATTCCCACACTACGTGGACTTCTCAACAACACTGAACAACTTGAGACACTTCAGAAGTGCCTCTAAAAGGTCTTAATATGCTAAGGACAATCAATGTGTGATGGAAGATTCAGTGCAACCAACAAGACTGAAGTGCTCTAAATTGAAAATTCTATGCAAGAATAATCACTATTTATATCTCTATGTATCCATTTAGAAAGCTACTGAATGTTATATTCTAAGCATATACGGACACCAGTAATATCTGACTTAGTACTGCTCTAGCTAAAATTTCCACACTGAGTTTTAGCAACATCAGTCATCACATAGGAACCGTGCTGATTATTATGATTCCTACCTTAGATACAGCAAGAACTTCTCAAATAAATGAAACAAAACCACCACTACCCACAAAAAAAACCCCAAAACAAAGGAACCAAAAAAGCAAGCAAACAAACCCTACAAAAACACATCAACAAAAAATTACTACTCCAGAATAAGTACCCAGTGCTGAACCATCACAATTCTCAGCCAAAAGCCTTTCTACTTCAACAAGGGCAACACTGTTACGGGTATGACACTGATCTTTTCAGTCTTCATTTACCTTAACCTACTAGAGACAGGAATTAGGCACAGTGTCTAGGAGCTACCACTCATGGAGGAAAGAAAGTAAAAAGAAATGAAAAACACACTGGACTTTTTTTTCCCCAGGTAGTTTTGGTGACAAAGGTCTAAGGCACGTGTGACAAGTCTCCAAGCTTTGCTGCAGCAATGTCATTATATGTCATGGCATTCTACATTTGACGTTTATTGAAGTTGCCTTCCTGGAAACAGAGCAAAAAGATTGCAGCAGCTCACAAGAAATTGCTACCCTTCAATGGAAAATACAATTAACCTTATTTTTACTTTTAAAATTGGGTGTGGTGTCCTTCCAAATAAATTGAAAGAAAATAAACTGCTCAGTAAATTGTGATATAACATAACTCACTAATTAAAAGAGACTATGGGCTTCAAAAGCCTACAGCTTTGGTAAATTTTTTATGTAAACTGCCAAAAAAACCTTAATAACATCTTAAGCATGATTCAAAACCATATATATTAAGCAAGTATGTAGGTAGATGAAAGGAGAATTAATTTCATGCATTCTCAATGCATGACTGAATTGACAGATTAACAATATTTCTCTTTAAATAAATGACCAACTGGTCACAGTTTCAACTGTAGGAAATGAGTCATGAAGCAATGATATAATGATAATGGCTGACTATCATTCAGGTTGTTTAGGATACAAAATGCTACAATACATATGGAAACATTACACATAAGTACTTAGTGATAAAATAAAATTAGGGATCATTCCTAGGGGAGAATCTTTTGTATCCCTCAAATCCCTTAACTGAAATACAGAAAATGCCTACAAAATACAGGTTAAAAATATGGTGATGATAAGGTAATTCAGGTATACACAAGGAAACACATAGGAAAAAAGGTAATATTAGTTAAAAATACTGCATCCACTCACTAAAATCAATGGCTGGCACTCGTGATCTACTTTCCAGATTTTAAATCATCAGATAAGTTGTTTCTGATTATAAATTTGACATTCAATCAAAATCTTTAGAGGAGGGAAAATGAATCTATTGTGAATTCATCTTTGAGTAAAACATCCTGCTATAATAGCACAATATATTATTCAAAGCTACTCTTATATACATATGCTATATATATCCTAAATACATCTCTTTAGAATTAGCATTAAAAGTACTGCACTACATGACCAAGACAAAAATTACCACTTCTTTGGCTGTGGCCACACAAGACTCTTATAGGCAGGAGTCAGCTAAATTTTTTTCAACAGAATTTGTTTAGCCTTATAATTATGTTTTCCAAAACATCAATACATTCTGCTTTCCTGGACTTTGTTAGTCTTCCATATGCCCTTTTATACCAATTCCACTGCGCTCAGTTCAGTTATTCTCCATCCATTGCTATACATCCAGCCTCAAGTAACTGTAAGTCAGACCAATGACTCAGCCATGTAAATCAATCCAAGCCACACTGCAGGCCGTGCAAGAGATCTGTGTTTTACACCTCAGTGGAGCTATGAAAGCAATCTGACGGGGAGAAGGACAGCTACAACAGGACACCCATGACTTCCACCAAAACCAGTCACGACACTGACTCCACCGTGAGACGATACACAACATGATGCAAACTGGGGTGTTCTGATACCTCAGCTGGGGCAAGCTCATACACCCTTCACTGGCTCCCAGCTCAGGGTTTGGTAAGTTCTAACTCACACCTGAAGCAAAGGTAGTTTGGTTTGATATAAAGGGACTTGGTTACCACATAAGATCTTTGAATTAAGTTAATTCAGCATTTCTTTTTCTACCCTGACATTACGTTCAGCCAGGTATGAAGCCTCTGCAAACAACATTCATGGGAAGTGTCCAATCAGTATTGATTTCTGTACCATTTTCATCAAAATGGGAAAAAAATAGCTCCCAGTAGCCAGTGTTGTTCATATAAGTACACACATAAAACCACAGACATACAAACACATTCCCTTTCAACTCTTCAGCACGCATCTTAGGAAAGACTCACAGAGGAATCTTCACCGATAGAGATTATAGAAATATTATGTTCCTGCTTGCCTTTATCCATTCTCCTGGTAAATAAATCTTAAAAGTTTAGTCTTCTTGCCTTCTGAGCTCTTGATCTCCTTTTCACGTTGACAAAAGATACTGCAGTACCCAGGCAGACATGAAAGAGCAGAATAGCATTTTACTCATTCCTTAGTCTTTGAAACAAAAATGCTCATGAGTAATACATGGGCTCAAAATTCCCTATGTGCCTAGATCCAGTTTTGTCATGTAAATAGCCACACATAGATACAGCCTTGACAACAATCACATGGGGATTTATGCAGCAACAAGGTCATCCTTTACAGATAAGTGTAGGACCACACCTAAAATTTCTGAATGGTGGTGTAGAAGATCAAAGATTATGATTAAATAAAACAACAATGGAGCATGGAATGGTCCACAGAATATTCTCAGGTAGCAGAAGCGTTTCATATTGCGACTGCAGAAAGTTGTTCACATTACATTTGTATTTCTTATTGCATATCTGACAACCATCTCTTTGTAGCTGTTCCATTCATTTTATAGTTTGGGAAATGGTTACTGGTGTAATATTATCCATGCATAAATACTCGTATATTACCCAGGCCTGAGATACCAAAAATATCTCAATTTCTAAAAGGAAGTGATATCAGAAAGGCATCTGCACTATGTCTTTCAGACATGCTGGAAATAAACAATTTGCCACAGAGAGCAAGGAAAGTTCCAACACCCTCCTCTGAATACTGGTAATATTACTTAATAGGAAGCACTGAGTCACTGAAATTTACTTCATCTCCAGGAATGAGTCTAGTAAACAGGTAGGTCATCTGTTTATGTAGCGAGACACTTTGAGGAGAAAAAACCCTTTAGAACTTGTGTGGTAAGGTCAAGGAGGTCAGCATGTTCCCAGTACCCAACCTGCTTTTTCCAAAATTCATTATGAAAGAAAAAAAAAAAAAAAAAAAAAGCTCTACCTAAAAAAAAGAGCCAAAGTTCAGGCTAAATTTTTTTTTTTTTTTTAAAGAACTG
Source organism: Atrichornis clamosus (assembly GCA_013400975.1). Classification (NCBI taxonomy): domain Eukaryota; kingdom Metazoa; phylum Chordata; class Aves; order Passeriformes; family Menuridae; genus Atrichornis; species Atrichornis clamosus. Next base: position 38,502 of record WBMZ01005153.1, read on the forward strand.
TATTCACAGCTTTACAATGGCCCTTAGACTTACTAAGAATGAATGGAATAAAACTGATGCAGCCTAAACTAAAAATGAAAGAGGATGAAACTCATGAATATCTCTGCCTTATGTATAGCCTCTTTTCATAGCAAAGCAAACTAGGTGACATTCAAAACCAAGAACGCTAACAGATCTGTTCAGAATAGATATAAAGTTCTGAAAACCAATTATAAATTAAAGGATAAATACAACCATGAAGAATTTATTCTGGCAAACAGATAAATAAGATGCAGCACATATATCCTAACTGCATAATTAACCACATTCATGCATGTGCACAAGAATCCAATAGGTACAATCAAGACTGAAAGAGCAGCACACTTCACTCACAAAAAAACCAAAAGGTAACATTTTAGCTTTGCTATGCAATTATCTTCAGGTAAGTGCAACATCTACAAAACATTCTGAAAAACATTTATAGGTGGCTAACAACATTGCTGTACAACATCTCACGCTGCTGCATCTCATGGGGCCCCTCAATTCCACATGGTAACTTGCAGGAAGGGGAATGTTTTATATCTATTGAGAAAAGAACCAGTGAGATGGGCATGCAACATGAATAGTTGCTTTGCATAAATTGCAAACAGCCCATAAAGTTAACACATTTTCTTGGTAGATTATACTGCAATTTAGATGCAAAGGGACACACTTTCCTGTCTCCTTCCACTCATTTTTTTTCTAGACACCAGATCTGTCACATTTACCAGTGACATGGGACAATGCCTTGGGGACAGCTTTAAGAGCTTTGACGACTGCAGACAGGCCTGCATTTCCACACAGAAATGGTAAAATGTCTGAGTCATAGGCAGAGGAGTAAGAGAAATTTAGTATGGGGAAAGGTAGAATCAAATCATTCCTCACATCATGATGCATATCTGTCAGAAAACATTACCACAGATAAGTCAAGGTTGCTTGATACAGCTCCAGAAGGGAGCCCCACTTAATCTTCAAACAATCCAGGGGAAAAAAAAAAAAATTGGGGTCACTTTAGCAAGTAAGACCCAAATATTTTCTTTTCACTTGTTGACAGTGGCAGAAGGATAACTAACTCTTTGAAGAAGAAAAACAAGACAAACCCTTTTATCTTTGAAAGAATATCAATTTTTCTTCTCCCAGTTACATAACAACAAAAAAAATCTAGAGTATTGCATCCTGCCTTGCTTCTGCCTTTCAGCTTTCTTCCTTATTTCAGTCTTAAATTCAAACTCTCCTTTGAACTAAGTCTTGTGACACAGAGGTACAGAAAAAAGCAAACCCAAAACAGCAACAAAGAAATTAAAAATAAACAAACAAACAAACAACCCCCCCCCACCCCAACAACAACAAAAAACCCCGAAGCAAAAATGAAACCACCTTCCAAACAAGGCTATCAAAAGCTTTCCCATTCTGGTACAGACTGAAAATGTCTTCTGAACCTGTCACCCCCACCCTTTGAAACAGCAGTTTGCAATAACTCCTGCAACTAACTCTTCTGACCTAAGTACTGGTCACTTTTGTGCATTTTTGCAGAGCTTTATTTGATTACCTTCTACAAACCCCAAACCAAATTTTTGATTGTTGCAACTGAGTTGATTTGCCCTGTCACTGCTCTTTCATTTCTCCATTCTCTATAAGTCTTGAAGAGTCTCATATTCACATTCCTTACAATATGCTCCAAACCCCACCATTTCTACAGTAACTATTCTCCTCATCAAGAGAAAGGAATCTCGATTTGCAGATCAAATAAACAGCACACTCAGAGCTTTGTGAGTTGTCCCTATCAAAAGATAACAGGTACGGGAACAACTAAACCACCACCCCTTCTACCTACAAGCTACTGTTTCCAACAATAACATCACTTTGTGTCAAATCTGAACTCCCACTCTGCATGTTTGGAAAGTGATCCTATGTATCCAAGGAAAAGATACAGGATACAGCAAACCCGGTTTCGTTTTGGTTTCTTTTCTCCTTTCCCATTTAAGTCTGGTGCATGAAACTTCATAAATCTCACCCGGACAGTACAGGACCCCCATAGTTTCTTGTCTTTTTCTTCTCCTCTGTGTCCAGAGGAACGCCTAACTAACCAAAGTTCAGATTCACCCACTTAAAAGATCAGATGCAATTTATATCTTCAAATAGTTTCCTTAGGTTTACCATAGTTGCTGAGTTTGACCAACATAATGAATCCAGATCAAACATACCTGGCTATCACATGATTAGTTATTAACATTCACATTATTACAGAAAACACCAGCTGGATCTCATTTAATCAGGGTAAATCTGTTAATAAGTCAGAATACTACAGAACAAACCTGGGGAACAAAGAAATTCATACAACCCAGTGAGAGTTTTCCTTGCAACCAAGAAGACTGTTTCTAATAATCTATGAACACCTCTGCTACACAGCTACTAAAGACTAAATACACAGCCAGATCCCTCTCACCATCCCACACATTTTCCTTCTATTTAGACTACAAATAGGATTTTAGATATTTATCTCACAAGGATTAATACATTTCCACTATAAATCTAGCTCCTGAACTGCTATGTAAGTTACTCAAGTGCTCCATAATCAAAACAGAAGTATAAATTGCAACTGATTAATTCAAGGTGCAGAACTGGAGAATAGACTGCAAAATCTTTCCACAGATTTCAAAGTTATAGCTTTTCAGATACACCCTGCTGTACAGTCAGTCACATTGCAGAGTTCAGATTCAGATTTATTACATGCTTATGTGCACCCAAAAGACTTAATCATCAGCTTTTTTTTCATAAAAGCCTTACAGTCTCAACTTCATTTAGATGCAGAGAAGACAGATTTTTCAGCAAGACATTTGCCTTTTTCCTGGTCCATCCATCCAAGGTTCTGTCTGTTCAGGAAAGGCTCCCTATTCCAAAAACAGATTAAAACATCACGTAGTTTCCTCAGTTACCATATCTATATCTCAGATGGTGAAAGCCATGCTAGAGTACAGAAAGGAAGATTTTATGGTTATCATCTTTATTCAGAATTTCTCTATTGCATGCCAGCAATTACTCTCTTCCCCTCCTCACAAATTACAGAGCAATTTATTAAAAGTTTGTACAGAAGTGACGAAAAAGAGAGTACCCATGTACATGAAATTAACTCTGCTGTTTTCAATTTTTTTTTTAATAACAAGAATGGTGATTTCTAAACCCTTGTATTTCAAACTCATTAAGAATTCCAACAGCACTGATAATTTTATACTTTTCTCAGCAGAAAGTCCACAAATTTTAACCAGTATAAGGTCAACTATAGAATTTGTGGCTACTCAGTTGCCTCTTTTCAGTAGCAATGGATTGCAGGATTCAGCCCAAAGTCTGTGTGCCTAGGCCTTATCATTCACAAAAGTTTACCTCTGAACTTTGCAGCAAGCTGTTTCTTAAGACACAAGCAGTAGCCCTGGTGCACCACCACCAGCCCTGGGTCACGAGGAAAGTGCACACCGTCAGACCTTGGCACTGAGCCTTTGCTGAGGGAGAGCACATCAAACGCCAGCAGCTCGTCTGTCTGCTCTGCAGCTCAACCACACTGCAGGCAACCAACTGCAGACATTTCTCCCTCCCTTCCCGGAGATCTTACCAAGTCATCTGTCTCCCTTCTGGAATACCACTGAAGACAGCTACGCTGTCCCACTGATGCACCCTTTGTATGCAGCACAACCTGCCTTGTGTGAAAGGAAACCAAGGTAGTTGTTACAAGATCACCTACACCAAAAGACTGAGAGATGATCTGAATATTGAGTAGTGTCCTATGATAACTGAAACGGGAAGATTTTGCATTGAATTCAGCAGGGTTAAAAAAATGTAGTTTGTCAAAAGAGGAAAAAAGGTTAAAAAACTAGGAAACTTATTTTTTCTTTCATGAAGGTCATTTACACACAAATGGTCAGTGTCTGGACTGGAAAGTTTACAACCATTAGCAAAGTAGCAACATAAACCCAAAAACAAGCACCCTCCCCCCACCAGCATTAAAATCCTGGTAGTTTGCTACTGCCACGTGTAAAATAAACAGTAAGTTTAACAAATGGCTCAGTAAAGTGCTGGCTTTGGGTGATCACTCTAACCTCCCTTCTACGAGCTGAAGATCATGCTTTTCTACATTGACACAACACTGAGTTTAGAGATAAATCTGGAAGGGGAGAATATTTTTCATATCCTTCAGTGTATCTGTTTTGACATGTGCTTTTAGTTCTTCCTTCCCTGCCACTGTCATGCCACAAAGCACAGGCTTGCATTGTGCTGCACAGTCTTTTAGATTTTTCCTCTCCTTAGATGTTGCGCAGATTTATTTTTAACTTGTTTTTACATTACCCTGTATGCACTGAAGCCCTTTCATCATTACATGGTTTTCTGGAGAATGCTGCAGTGTGAACACTGCAACTGTGACCACATGCAGACAGGGTAGCGCAAGCAGCATGTGGCAGCTTCAGCTACTGTATACAAGATATTTCAGAAAGTCTTTCTAGCACAGTGCAGGCACTTTGTCTGCAGCTTCCAGACAACCTATCGTATAGCACTCAAGGCAGCCAGGGCTTTTATGGGAAACACATGGTAAGCAAAAGTCACGACCTACTTAGTAACCAGAATTAAAAGAAACTTTGAAAACAGTGGGTCCGGCTCTGTTTTCCGTTCCCCTGGGAAGCAGAATTCATGGCATTGAAGTCAATGAAATTATAGCAGTGAAATGCTAATACTACCCCCAAATTAAGACTGCTGAATAGCCTTGATAGTGATTACTGAATAAGGAAAATATGTATTTTGATTCTGTGATCATTCATTTGAATAAATACATCACAACTGCCCCATCTGCAAGACAGATGATATTTGTCCCTCCTTTAACTGATCCAAGCCATGGAGGTTTTGGGTGATTCAGGGAGAGGTCACAGAACTGTATCTGCACCAAGGCTTTATTCTCTAACATTCAATGGTATCACACCTCCCAGTAACACTGCCCTCTCTTGCATTTACCTGTTACTGCCCTACCTCAGGATTCCAGTTCAAGGACTACTAGTGGCACTGGTGACAGCAACAGAGAGAACTTAAGGCTGATTTACTTGAGGAAGCTCTCCTGTCCCAGGTTAAGGGAACACAGAAACAATACTTGAAGTACTTCCTCTCCAACTGCAGCAATCTTGACCTAGCCATTAAGAGCTTTCCTAAAACATGTCAATTGTAAACCTTTCAGGGAGAAGGCAACTTAAAAATCATCAAGCAGACATCTTTTTGCAAGTAATAACAGACATCTTTTAGCTTCAACTTTTGATTAAACATCCACTGAACATAGTTTGGTTCCCAAATTATAGGTTTCTGCACGTCCTTGCAGGAAAGGTGCTGAATACTTTGCAGCCTTTGCAGAAACAACTATTTTGGGAATGTTGAAAGAATGTACTTTGTAATTAGTAGCTTAGCACTGATGACAAGCTGCAGAACAAAATATTTCTGCAAGTCAAAAAAGGAAATCTAAAATTAATTCTCTGCAATCCAGTATTAGGCAATGATACTTAAGGTGGGGGTTCTCACAGGCAGAGGAAAAGAAGGGAACAAGGACAAGGGTAACTCCTTGAGCCCAGTTAGAAGAGAGCTACAATGGACATTGTCAGAATTCCTCCCTCCATGCCACATCCTGTGCTCCTATTTACTTGTGGGGGGAAAAAACCCAAACCACAAAAACCAACCACCAAACAAAAAAACCCCACAATATGCATTACTGGAAAAGGCCAAAAACTGCACATGATCATTCTGGGGGAGCAGGAAGGTTTTTACTTCCCCATCCGTGGGGAGAGAAGAATGTAGACTCCCACCAAAAACCACCAACTTCCTGCACACAGAAAAGAAAAATCACTCCCAAACATCAGCCTGTTTTTAGCATAGCAGAGATTACGCAAGGTAATGCTCTGCAGAAATGAAAAAACAGAAAGGTTAAAAAAGGGCACCAGTAGCACAAGTAATTTGAAAATGCCTGGAGCTTAATACAGATTTATTCTCCTTCCCATCTTTATTCTCTCTATGAAGGCTACACATTTAAGATTTGCTTTCGAAAAGGGCTTGCTCATCCTCTCCAGGGGATCAAATCTTACTGCTGACTTTAGAACTTCATTAGTTCCCACAGCAACAGGCCCATCACAGACACACACCCCTGGGCAGCTCAGGAACAGCCTTGTAAGCAACCCAGACCTTGTTTGTAGCAACTGCACATTTCAGAGACCAGTGCACTTCACACAGAGCTGCAGCATGAGAACAGTGCCTCTGGACATTCTAGTGCTTCACCAAACCTCTCACCAACTGGAACAGTCTATGTTATTTCACTCAAGTATTGCATTTGGAAATTCATCAGCGTTGCTTTGCAAGCAATAGAGTTCCACATCTTACAGAATGAATCTCTCAAATACAAAACAAAAAACCTCAACAAAAACAAAAACACACAAACAAACAACATTAAAAGGGGGGGGTGGTGAAATATTCTCTCGAAAAACTGCTTCACAATAAATATTATGATTCCATTTCCTCCAGTCTCTTGAACTGTTGGCTCTGGTTTCTTCTTCTCCCTGTGTCCCTAAGACTCTAGATGTCTTGGCTGACATGTAGGAATCTGGTGCGAGTGACGATGACACATATAAATATAAATTTACAGACTTATCTGCCCAAAGACAAATGCTTATTTCTGTAAGTAAACTCATGATATACCACCTTGACTTTTAGCAATGCTACAGAAAACATGATAGCTTCTGGCATCTGGTGCCCTTTTAATTTTTTATTTAATTATTTTTCTGTGAAGAAAAAAATAAAACATTTGCACAAATAAGGCTTTGTAGCAATTAATGTGAATGGCCTCAAGTGGGAAAGAGTTTGTCCCAGATGATCCAGAAAACTCACATTTTATATGACAAAGATGTGAACACAAAGGAAAACCAAAGTTTCTTTAGCCTTAAATGTAGTTTTTACTGATTAATAACATCCTTTGGAGTTTGATATCTCAGGCAATCACATTTACTGAAGACAACATAAAAATATTTTAACATTTTGATAACAATACAGCCCTGGAAGGCAGTCTGCAAACACAGGAGAGAGGAAGAAGGCATATGCACTTCAGTATAACTTCTCAAACATAGACACATTAGCATTTTTTTTTGCTAGGAAGTCACTGAATACTTGCTTCTTTGACAAAATGGGAGGGATGTTGCGTCTGAAAGATCTCAAGGAAACAGTGATCAAAAAAACATTAGATGCCTTTTCCTCTCCCACCTCACTGAGACTGACTTTTCCAGCTGGAAACAAATTTCATCATTTTGTACTTATGGGTCACATAGATTTTTCTGAAGATGCATCAAGAGATACTTACACTTCCAGCTTAACCTTAGTTGTTCTTTGAAAATCATTTCACTTCCTGGATGGCGTGTGTTTCAGGAGGCTAGATCACATCTACTTTGAGACAAAGCAACCTGCAAACAAATAAAAATAGTATATTAGATTTACTGTGAAGTACAGAAAAAAAACCCAACACTGTCCTACTTTCTGATCTGTGTTGAGCTGACTACCACAGAGAACAAAAGATGACAGACATTATTCTACTGAAGGAGCTCAGCCTGTGACATCAGTCCTGCACAAAACTCCTGTGTGGAATACTGTCGTAATTCAGGTCAGCTGAAGACAAGCAAATTTGGAAAGTAGTGAGGAGGAAGAAGTGAGGGGGAAGACAGTGTGCTGGGAGATGGAACGTGCTCCAATGTTAATCTTAATGCCAAAATATTTACTCAAGTACTTTTACATGCAAAGTTCATTTCTTTCACACATCCTTCAAGTAGTTCACTTGTGTACTGACTGAAGAATAGAAGGAAAAATATGGTGGTTTCCAGCAACTTAAAAGGAGAAAAAAAAAAAAAAAGGTATCTATCATGCTCTGTTCTTAGTGGGAAATTAATGTTAATTACCACAGCGACAGTGCACAGCACTGAGATACTCTAACTACCAGGCTAGCTTGTCATCCACACCAGGCAATTCTGTATTCTAAAACATTAACATGCAGACCACAGAGACATACAGATTTTTACAGAAAGACTACTGGGATAACTTTTATTAGCAATGGAAGGAACAAAGTAACTTGTGATATAAACCAAATCTATATCTCTTCAGTTCCTCCAAGCTTCTGGCTGTGGTACAATTCACCAAAGCAGTCCATCTGGAAAAAACCCAACTTAATGGGATTTCTTTCTATATCAGATGAAGAAGAGTCACAGATTTTAAAGATATGTGTCTTCCAACTTAGTCCAGATATCGTGAGAATAAATACATTACACTTGAGGCTATGTCTTCAGTTATTCAAGATACACATTTTCCTACATGGAACATTCGAGACTCACAAAAAGCTGTTTCCAAGCTGTGGTGTTTGCAAAAGCACCAAATAATTTTAAAGCCTGCAGTGGCTTCTCTTTTTTGGCTTTTTTTGGTTTTGTTTTTGTTATTCTACACAGACTTTGAGGTCTCTGCATTGCCCAGGAAGCCACTTGGGTTAAAACACAGATCACTTCTTTCCCACCATTCCATGGCTGTCTGAAACACAGACTTTCTTTCTAGCACTTAATCATGGCTTTGCAGGGAGTGGGGAGGAGAAGGGCAAGGGCAACAACTTGGAATAAGAGTTAGAGCAAATATAGCTACTGGCTTCCGTACTAGTAGCTCTTCTAAAGGATCTGTCAGTATTTTCCATTTTCCTTTCAGAGCATTTTGGCTCCGTTTACTTCATAAAAGTTGATCTAAGTGTACTGGGTGATGGAGCTTATTCTTTGCTGAAGAGATAAGAACTGAAAGGAATGTTTCTTCAGTACAAGAGCAGGCAGTTTCTTCAGTACAAGAGCAGTCCTGTCTAAGGCAAGGACTTTTGCCTTAAATCATATTAGGTCTCTTAAGCTAGAAAGCATCTTGATGGCTAATGATGCTACTTTGCACTTCCTTCTCTTTTAACTGCTAACAGGAATGTAATAGTAGCTCATCTTTTATTTTACAAGATCACTTAAAAGTGTCTATACACAGTAGCAACACTACTCTCCAAGACTTGAAATAAACTGGCAAGCACATACACCCCACATACAGCCCAGCTTAAGTAATTTTGGCTTTTTTTTCCAGAAGACTTTATAGGTCCCAGATCAAGTTATGTGAAATACAGCATTAGACTCTGTGAAGAGAGTGGGGAGACAGCACTCACAGCTCTGTGAGGAAGATACAGAATAGCTTTTGCCAGCTCTTCCCAAGCAAACAGATTCAGATATAATGAGACTCCTACTTTCTCTACTCTCATCCACAAGGAAATTCAGTTGCATTTCAAATGTTTCCTGTTGCCTTCCTGTCTTTGTTTTTGTGGGTTTGGTTTTTTTGTTTGGTTTTTTTTTTCCTGGACTCATTCCCTTAGAAGTTTCACTGTCAGTCACTTTTGCTGGAGAACCCAAGGTGTCCCTACCACAGGGGGACCTTCATCCCTCAATACCAGTAATGAAAGGGTCTAAGGTTCTGCCAAAATATTGTCTGCCCTTTCTTCTCATGGAAACATTTTAATTATTTTCTTCCTGTCACAGACCCAAACTTCTGAACAAAGCCTGATTTGCAACTCAGATGTTTATAGGGCTGCATAATTTTACTGAACCTACAAGAAAGAATTTATAGGCTCTGTGGAAACTAAAGCATTTCAAATAAGACAGGCCAATGACTAAACCAGTGTAACACATTTCTTGGTCTTCTTTCAGCAATTTTTGCTCACCTTTCTGATATCCTCCCCAGACTGTGGGCATACCTCACCTAAAAGGCCTCTCTTTTTTAATGTCTTGCAAATGGAATTTTGCCAGGCCCTATAGCAGCTTCTTTGCCTCTTATATAGAATGTAGAGGGCCTATAGGAAAATGAATGCTTAAATGATTGTTCTATTGCTTTTGCTAGTATCTATCCTTTAAACCTGATATGATAAATAGTTTTCATGTTCTATTAATCCAAAGTTATGTTACTTTTTCTACCATATTAAATCTTCAGATAAATTTTTATGGCAACTTCAGTCATGTTTGTTGATTGGTTTGCAAGTGTGAAATTCAAAGTTAATTATCTTTAAAGAACCCAGCCAGAAAAATATATCCATTTGCAAGTGATTTGCAAGATTTTGACAACACAAATTCAAAGTTGACTAACAGCGTAACAGGACTGTCAAAAGCCTTACTGGCCAAGATACTTAAGCTTCTCTGAATATTCAGCTAAAGGCTATTATTTCACCCTATAGTTAGTCAGTTTTTCTACCCTGATAACCTCTCTATTTTGATAAAAATCTAGAGACCTGTTACAACATCTCCAGGGGCAGAAGAAATTTTTCTTGTTCTTGGACTGCCCACCAGTATATCTATTTGGAAGTCTAGCCTGGTCCTAAAAATTCAAATTGAAAGGCTTGCAGCATTAAATCTGCTCTAAATTCTGCACAGAAGTTACTAGGATTCAGATAAATGAAGCCTGTACTCAGAGACATGCTTAAATTTTCCTCATATTTTTAATTTTTTAAAAAATTGATTAGACTATATAACTTTTGACAAAACAGAAGGCTACAATGCACCTGACACTTAGACCAGTCAAGCTTAGTTCAGTTTGAAAGCCCTCTGCATTATTTTGATGGAAACCTCAGTCATCACTGCTATAATAACTAGCAACTCTGAAATGAAGTGATCCAGTCCTCCACACACTGTCCTCTCTCTCTGCACAGGTTCCTGTCATAGCTGCTTTTTTAAGGCATGAACCAAGACAGGGTTTCATTTACCAATCACGAAAGTTGTTGCCACGTTCAGTGTTGCACAGAAGAGTTTTATAATGTAGAATGATACGAGATTAATACTATTTCCATGTCCTGATTTGACAGCTCTGGAATTCAGTTTTTGTGATGTTCCATTTTCACTCACTGAGCCTGTTGAGATTTTAAATGTCCAATGTCATAACAGAACAAAGGGAAAATTATTGCACAGTACAATTCTATAAGAACATCTACCACTGTTATGGCAGTTCAATTCATGCTGTTGAAATTCTTTTAGAAGCTTGAAAGTGTGCGACTAGTTGGTCCTTACATGCTGCTGCAATTTATTTAAACAGCATGAAAATTCTTAAGATTGTTCCATACCAAAGGCTACATACGCAATATTTGAACAAAAATTGTCATTTGAGAAAGTTCTTACAAGCTTCTCAGTAAGCCCTATGGTGTATTTGTATTTGTGTGCTACTTCTGCCACTTACTGGAAGGATCAATAAAAGTAGCATCAACCCTTGCCAACCTGAGTAAAATTCATTATGATATATCCATATACTTGTAAGAGTGTAGATATAGATATGCACATATACACCCACAACTATACTTTCCTAGCAGTTTAGCATACTTTAACAAGACAAAGAAAATCAAAACAATTCACTTTTTTCCATTTTTTTGCTCTGTTTTCAGACTACTTTCCCTTTTTTTTTTTTTCTGTTCTCCAAATTAAAACAACTCGAAGCAGTCTCGGTGAGCTATTTCGAGTATAATATGCCTCCCACATTACTATTATAAAAGCACAGTAATTAAGTCCGACACGATCTCTAAAAACATTCCCTACTGCCCAAAACATCATTATTGTTCTTTGCAGCAAGATATTGGCTATTGTTTTCCTTCCATAACATAAAGCACCAACACTAATTAATATTTAATGCCTCATAAAGTGATAACAAATCCCAATTGTCCAGTCTTTCATCATGTGCCCAGATCAAGTAGTCAGGCAGTGTAGAAACAGAAATAAACAGAAAACCATAACAAACATGCACCCAAAGCAAAAACCACCAAACTACGGCCATTCTCTCAACGTGACACAGCATCTCCAAGAGCAGTGTATACTCACCATAGAACCCTCAGGTTACTTTGCACAACCAAGAACCACAAAATCATGAAGGATGTCTGAAACTACTTTCAAATTCTGCCCCAAATTCTTGGGCTACAACGTTCTCTCCCCTCAGCCAGTATTAATGACTGGGGCCTCACTCTGTTTTCAGTGAGCAAATCGAAAGCCACATCACCTCAACACAGAAAATGCATGAAATAAACATGTCTGATCTCAATTGGAAAAAACCAGACTGACTGAAAAAGCTGCCTGGCAGAGAACCAGAGAGTAGCTTTGGAAAAAAAATTACATTATGGAGGGAATTCATAGCAGGTGCCTTCATTTACCATCAGGTACTCAGATTCTGCCAGGTCACTATGGCCCACAGAAACAAAGAAGCTGGAAGACACCATTCCCTGTGCTTTTTAAGTTCACATTACTTCCCCATGAATATGATAATCCCATTTTTTTTAATGCCTCTTAAAAGATATAAAAGGAAATATATTTATATCAGAAGGCTTAAGAAAACTATGATTACATCTTGAGGGGAAGTGTTGCAGTGTTTGTGGCTAGATGTACCGAGTGACAAATTATATGTTTTAGATTTTTAAGAAGTCTAATCTATCAAGTAGACTACCCATTCATTTCAGAAATTAATGGATTAGCAAGAGAATTTTTCATCTTTGGTCTTTACTATTAATAAGGATTTATTTAAAGGTTTACCAAGAAGAAAAACCCCCAATGAAGCATATGATTTACACTTTAGAAGAGAGGAAATGGGCAATAAAAGGGTGATGATTTTCTGCTGTAGAGTTTCCAGTATTAACAGACTTTCTTTCACCACAACTTTATCCATTACTTCATTGTATCTAAATTTTCCAAGTGAAAATTTAAAAAAAAAAAAGAAAAAGGGGGGAAATAAAAAAGAAAGAAAGAAAAAAAAGAGAGCTGTAATACTTTTCTAAGATCACATGTACAATTCCATTAGTGAATGAAAGTTCAATATTCAGTAAAGCAAAGGAAAGGACTTCAATATTTATACTAAGTAAAATTATTTGGCTCCAGGGCAAACAAGGGAAAACCTTCACTAGTTATATAATTATTGCATCACATATTAGTAAACAGTGACACAGCCTACACAGGAACAAAGAAACTGCTCTGTGTTAAAACACACAGCACCTGGTATGGGGATAGTCCTTCACAATTTGCATCCTTTACCCCTCATGATTTTGACTGAAAGCTAAATTTTGATCAGAACAACTTGCTTTCACAAATCCAAAGCTATATGAAAGTTTTTCTAAGCCAGAAGAAGACACATACAAAAGCTAGGATTCCTCTCTCCCAGACAATTCCACACTCCAACACTTTACAGTACTGCCAACACCTGAGCACTACACACACTAAATAGAAAGTTACTCTCCTCCAGAACATACCTGCCAAGCATAACCTAGCTCTACCTTTCTTCTTACCTATGGTACGTCTCTCCAACACTGACTTCATTTTTCCCATTGCCTCCTAGGAATAACACAAGCTGCCACCACTACCAAGTATAAGGAAATAAATCAAACTTACGACTTTTCAACAGCAAACATTTTGATACTGCAACTCTTCACTCCTGCTAATCCAAGGATCAGTATACAAGAGGAGACTGAGAGGAAAAGCATTTCCCAGATCTAGGCTGGAAAAAACTACCCCCAGCTTTCAGGCTAAATGAGCAGTAATCACCAGTAACCTCTGGCACCTGAGCTTAGACAAAATGAGAAATAAAAATCATGTAACCCTCCACATCTTTTTAAACTGTGGTATTCCTTCTACACCATTTCTAGTTCCTAACCAAAGAATGATTTTAAGCATTTTCAGGCAGGTGAACTTTAAAAATGGCTCTCACATTTCAACTGAGCCATTACATAACAAAATGCTTCAATTTTATTTTTGTGAGGAATATGGTTCCTAAGAAAACCAAAGAGATTGTAGGGAGTGTTTTATTAGTTTAAAAATAAACACGGAATATGAAACAGCACGAGTTTGGGCAAAGGAAACAGCTAAGGTAATGCAATACTTTAAGGTAAGGCTAAGGCTAGGGTCAGGCTGTGGTGATAATCAAGTTTTCATAAAAATATATTACTAAGATTCAGGATTTCTTTTTCATGTGAATTCAATATCATGCATTTTAATAGAAAATTTCATCCACTATGGTTTACTTTGGAGTAAATTACATTATTAACATTTTACCAGTATTGCATTACATTATAAATTACATTATCATCATATATACATAAAGGCTTTTTCTCTTTATTTTAAAATACATCAAAAAATCCCAGAAATAGTCCTATCTACCAAAAGTGAAAAAGAAACAAGAGTGTAACTAAAAGCAACTACAACAAGAAAAGGAACATATAGCAGAAATTTTATCATAATATTTAGAGACAGAAATATTCACTGGAAATCTTGACTACTATGACTTTACTAGGAATGAATATAGGCAGATGACAGAAGTGATTACAACATGCTCCCTTCAACAGAAAAATTATTTTGCAGAGAACCAAGTTAGAATAATTACTACTTGGAAATCTCAGAATAAGACAAAGCAGCACCAGTTCCCGTAAGAGCTTTAAAAAGTAGCTTAACCTGGTAAACTAGTCATAGTTTTCAGATTGTCATCTGCGTAGCCATGCAAACAATGGTCAGCACGCAAGCAAGAAACCTTTCTTTCTACCTCTCAAGGAGATAAATTAGTGCAGCTGAGCTCCTTCTGCTGTGATGGATACACGTAAAATGGCCCCTGCACATCTCACTGCTGAGAGTTCACCTCAGCATCTTAGCATGTGCAAGATTCTATCACTTACAGCAAAGAATAACTGCATTATCTGGTTAAATATTAAAAAACTGTTATTTCCTATGCAAATTTAGGAACTCTGTTACCCCTCATTATTAAAACCAACATACAACCACCTCCTTCATTTGATTTCCAGTTGTCAAGACACTTGTGAATCCAGGGGCCTTTGCACGCACCAGCTTGAATACCAGCTGGGATGTCTAACGAGATACAGGCAAAGCCCATCACTTATTGATTAAACTCATGTTTATAAGCACTGAGTTACTGTTTGCATACTATTAATGAGTATTAGAAGTTCTGCAGCACAAAGTATCTGATTATGATACAGTTTTTCTGTAATTTGGTTACTAAGCAAGGTCTCTCCTTATCACATCACTACACCTGTAAGATTATGTAGAATCTGTCTGTAGTTGTGGAGCTGTGCCCTCCACATTCTTTATTTCAGTTTGGCCTCAGTTTGGCCTGTAAGGTACATGAGTGCTGCTGAGCCAAGCCAAAGTGCAACAGAAACTAAGCAATATATTCAGGAATGTATTGGAAATATTTGGTAACACAGCAAATGTAGTTTCTGTCTTAAAATCTAGAGAAAGTCCTACCCATGGAATTTGTGTTTTCCTCTCTGATTTTTATGGCTGGTGAAATAATAATCCTTTTAATTCTCTTTTGGGAAGAAAAAAAAAAAGCCACCTCAGTGCTTGCAACGTTTGTAGAATGCAATAAATAAGGACTAATTTTTCATCAGAGTTTTTAAAATAAAGCATAATAGTGGTTTATACTATTTTAAGAAACATACAAAAATAAGGCCAGAAAAAGGCAGTATTTGACAAAAATATTTCTCCCAGTTTTCAGAGTTTTTCAATTTACTATAAATTTGGCTCCTTGTGCTGTTTAAAAGTTTGCTGTATTATATACTGGCTCTCTTCAGCTAAGAAAATAACTGAATTTCACACCTTATACGCTGCCGTATCACAGTGAACCAAACTAGAATTTAATTTTAAAAATATAAAATAATTGCCATATTAAGTATTTAGGAGTCTCTGTCTTTCCAATTTTCCTTAATGAAGTGTCATGGATCAGATCAGCCATAAACCTGTTATTCCCTTCAAGTTACAGAGCAACAACCTACCTCCAACCTTCCACTTTAGCAGCAGGCTCAGCAGTGGCTTTGTGGCATGGTAAACGTACCTGGAAGATGAAAGTTGAAGTATGATTGTATCATGTCAAGGGTGAACATGAAGACAAATGTAGCTCTCTATGAAAGAACTATGCAAGAAGGGAAAACAACCCTTTTTCATAAGACTCTTGTTTTATCCAACCTGTGACTAACTCTGCTGCGGGAAGTCTCATCTTCAGGTCACTGCTTGTGTCTCCCATCCAGTGATCAGAGTAACTCTGGGAGACAGCACCTGATGGGAGGAATTAGCATTAGTGCATTTAATTCAGTTGGGAAAGTCAGAATTAGAAAAACAGGTTCAAAACCATAAAAATGTCACTCATGTTGCTGCTTGGCAGCTGCACTCCTTTACTTGATCTCATTGCTTTTTGGCAATAGGCTTCTTACGCTACAACTTTCCTTTT
This sequence comes from Atrichornis clamosus, assembly GCA_013400975.1. Lineage (NCBI taxonomy): Eukaryota > Metazoa > Chordata > Aves > Passeriformes > Menuridae > Atrichornis > Atrichornis clamosus. The sequence continues at coordinate 54,819 of WBMZ01005153.1, forward strand.
TCCTTTTGGGACTTTCATGGCAGGCCAGTATTTTCCCCTGGCATCGACATTTTACTACCAATCCACTATCCATTACCTTCCTGGCACGTGCAGACTTCAGAAAAACCTTGTCTGGGATTTGGCACTCTACCCAGCGCCTGACAAGTGCTATAAATTTTATTTCTTCTCTTCTGGTGCAAATTGGAAAAATATGACATGCAGTTATGCAAGCATGACACTGTCCTCAGCAAGGGCTGCTTTTCACCATAAAATCCTCCAAATTGAAGTGAAATAATTTAGTGTCTCTAAAAGCACCGCAAAAAAGAAAAAAAAAGGGGAGTGAAAAAAAGTTGCAGTTCTCCTGGATATGTTTGATTCTCTTAACACACCACAAACGCTTCTATTTTGAAAATAAAGCTTCTCATTATAAAAACTTTGAAACTCTTCCTTTAAATCAGTAATGCGTCATCCACTTCTGAGTGGACTGAACTTCAAAACCAAAGAAGTTCCTTTGAAGACACAAACCTTGCTTCAGCTTTGCCATAAGTACAGAAAACAAAGGTTAAAAGATAAAAGCAAAGAAAATCTGGATTATAGATAGAAGTGTTGCTGTCGTCATCTGACTAGATGTGTATGTGCTCGTTATAGGACGCTTTTTACTCCCATTAGTTTGCACATTAGGTTGTTCTGGATATTTAATAAAAACCATTTTATCCACAAGTAACAGTAGAGCAGAACTGAAATTAATTGCAATAATAAGATCTCTTATTAAAGAAAAAAAAATTACTAACAAATAGGCTGAAAAATCTCACTGATGTTAATAAAGTGTGAAAATGTTACTGTTTTCATATTTTGAAAATTGCACCTTGTATTTTAAATGCTCTTTCCTGTAATATATGGGCTACTTTATCTTTCCTTACAAAGTACCATATTTTATCACTTTATACAGTTATACTAGAGAAAATAACACAATATAAAATAGTCACAGGTTAGCCACCTACTGTGATTAAAATAGTCACCAGAAAACTAATAGCAATGCACCTGTGAAGAAGGCAATGAAAAGCTATCCCCTCTGATTTACAGAAAATTGCATTCATGTTAGAAGGCTTGAGGAACAGGTACTCTGTGATCTCTGATTCCTGTGACACTCTGGTTTCCTGTGATCCAAACTGGGTGTACTTATCTAACACAATATTTGCTCCCTATGCCATCACATATTTGCAATTATCAAATTCTGATTCTGCTGGTGTGAAATGCCCCAAGAGATTTCTGTACTCATCTGTTCTCCTGAGTCCTTAGGATGCTCTGAAAGCATATTCACTAGTGAGAGCTCCACGAAAAAGGCTCTGGATGAAACCAGATTTAGGAGAAACTTTGGTTCTTATTTTACACAAAAATTCAGTGGTTTAGTGCTCACCCATTCTTTCCTGACCCTCCTCTGCCCAAAATAAAACAGTAATTCAATGATGGCAGGAGGCAGACATGTACAGACAAAAACACCCACACCATCAAATTTAAGAAACTGATTCTTTAGTTTATATACACTTAATAATGTCATGGAAAAGAGAGGTTTAAAGTACTCCTGAAATTAGCATTTATTTCTACAAAATTTAACAATTACAATCTGAGAGACTGGAAAATAATGCTCCCACTTTACCTGCCATTTCTTAAGACATGACACATAACTTCAAGACCGTATTCTAACTCAAACAGAAGGTAATTGAAACGACATCACTTTCATTCTAGTAAATATCTCCACCACGGAACTTTTGTGAAAAAAATCTGTTCACTGAAGTGTATAGCTCCAAAGTACTGTACCAGATTCGCGTTTCCTTCAAAGTAAACAGCACGTGCCAAAGCAACCGAGGTGCAGAATGCATTTTACCTCCAGTTTAGCTACTAGACTGCACCAGTTCAACTTACTGGTTGCTACAAATATCATTCTGAGGCACTTAATTTTACTTAATCCAGGACAATAGTTTCTGTGAGAATAACACAGACATACACAATGGAATATTTTCCAGAAATGCAGCACATGCTCTGTGATTTGGAGCATGATACCTCTCCTCCTTATGCCCATCTGATTAAATACTAACTCACTAGATGTTTAACTTTCTGCTGAGCTGACACGTTTTGAAAACTGAGTTATCTATAAATATTGTGAATATATAGTAAGATTGTATCATACATTGTTTTTATTTCCTTTCTGTTCATCCTGCAAACATAGAACACGTAAATTTGCCTCCCTAATGTGAGTTCTTTGGTCACTGTAGGGATATCTCACATTCTGTGACTCACGTGTAGGGTGATAGAGTATGACTGGGTTTGCATATTATTTGAACAAATCTATTTTATGGCAAAGGTAAAAAAAATGCATAAAATTAGTAGACTTAAGGAAAAGAGATTCACCAGAATACACAAACCAGTATACCAATCCTATTTCTGAGATTTATTGGAGAAACTAACAGGGAAGTGAATATCAGGCAAGTGGGCCATTTGACTAGAATTAAAAGAAAGGTTGCAAACTGATAACTAAATAAATCATCCCAGAAGCTGTCAAACATTCTGGCACAAGAGACAGGAATTTCTAGGTAAATCTAAAATAGACACTGCATTGAAATCAGAAAGAAATCAGGAAAGGGATACCTTAATACAAAAAGCTTAAGACTGTCCGGCATCACAGGTTCAAATGTTCTCACTGATTCAGCCACTCCAAATACTCATCAGTCAAGGGGAAAAAACTCAGTGCTTTCAGTGTAATTCTGACTAAATCTTGAAGAAGAGCATCATAAAAAACGTAATAAAAAATAAATTATATTTTCTAAATTTTTGCATTAATATTAACAATCCAGTGACACCTTTTTTAACAATAATGGTTTGTTCTTTGCTACTGTCCAGCATTTTTATCATTATACTGCCACCTGTCCCCATTCCCAGAAGTGTCTGCTTTTGAAAAGTGTCTTTTTTCTACGAAGCGAAGTATTCTAGATGAAACTGCAATCAAAAGTAAAATATTGTCATTGTTAAAAAACTTACCAGTCTGAAAAAGGCTTTCATATGAAATTGTTACAGGTAAAATTGCAAAAGTGAGAAAATCAGAAATAACTGAAAATGAGAAAAGCAAGAAAGAAACCCTATGTAGTAAGGGAAGAAGAACAAGAGAAAATCAAAAGTAATATCAGGCATGGAAGTGAATAGATTAGATTTTTGCTACAAGACGTTCTCATTATCCAAGACTTAGTTACAGTTGCAATTCATAACATTCAATTTATTCCCTTTTCTCACAGGATTAATTGCATGGCCACGGTAAAACAATAAGCTAATACAATAAATTTAACTTTTATTTTCCTTTCTGTCTCAAATAAATTGCATGTCTAACCCTTTCAGTCTTTCTTTCACTCATGACCAGCTATACTGTTTGGGACAAAAACTGTGGAAGATTCTAAACTCATGACTCAAAATAGGACATCCAAATGGACAAGGAAATGTAAGGAAGTAATACAGGGAATCACTAAAGAAAGTAGACAAACATACTGAAACTACTATTCCAATACCTATTTTCCAAAGCAGCATCTCACACAGGTCACCATCACATTCAGGCTGTCAGCAGTATAGCTGTATACAGAATTTAGAAGGTCTGCAGAAGGCAAAAGATCTGTTGAAGCAGTCTTCCCCTCCATAATCGTATAGGCATATAAATGTAACTGTTTGTTCTTTTGAATATAAAGCCATGTATATTACAAGTCACATAACTTCACGTACTACATATGCCAGCTATATCCTGCAAAATGCCACAATCTAGAATAAACTGCTTTATTAAAATTATTGTTCCATGACTTGTGTCTTTATTGAGGGTTTTGACTGACACATAAGCACACCATGAGGGTAGAGAAATGTGTATGTTGTTTCATTTTCCCCATGCTCAAAAGTTTGTTAAGCCTGCCTGTCATATGTTTGCTGATTAGGCTCAAATAGCTGCAAATCAAATCTTCATCTTCACATCACAGAAACAAAAGCAAGTGTCATTTTTTTTCTGTGGTATGCCATAATGAGCTAGAGTTACATTCCAGAGGTGAATAATTCTTGTCAACTACTTAATAAGTGCCTAACAGATGACTCAGTGGCCTTCCTGGTGCATTGCAGCATGAAGACTTCCTTGGTGGGCATTTAGGATGACCATGTGTTGTGATTTAACCCATGTGACTCACTTGTGGTTTTGCCAATTGAGAGCAGTGTAAGGTCATCCTAAATGGGTGCTAATAAAAGCTTTTAACACCTTACATTCACATGAGTTCTCTATACAACACATATTGGAGAAGTAATTTCTCAATGCTTAAGTGATTTTTGGAAGAAATTATCCAGTTCTCTGGTTCAGCTGAGATCTACTTTATGAAAGCCAGGACTAGGAGAGGTGGTAAAATGGTGGTGGTAAAATACATTTGAGTCTGTCTAGTCTTGGGACTGGTAGGTGAACCCTGGCTTGTGCCAGCTGCTAGTATTTCTGCCAAAACAAGACAGGATCTGATTTCATGCCAGTGGATGGGAAATTGCTGTCAAATGAATTTTTATAGTATTTCACTTGCATAAAGGGATCTCATAATCATCAAGGAATATCATAGAGCCTGGATAAACATAGTGAAATCTTGTCTCTATTGAGATTTTTGCCACAGATATCAGAGGAGGCAGGATGCTGTGTTTAACACTGCTTTGCTTCAGAGGCTACAACGTCCAGAGATTGTGAAGGTATAGCAGGAATGACAGGTGGAAAAACCACACTCCTTTTAGTGTGAGGAGGGATCTTTCAAAGGGATGTGCCATTCTGTGAGCTGAAGTAAATGGCAGACACTGGCTGTGGCTCTCCAGAGCATGATATTTGTTGATTTTTTGTTTGTTTTTAATGTCAGCCTGAAAGTCAAACTTCTGGCCTGAAAGAGAAGAGTGATAGTAGTGCCATTATATTGTGGAAAATTCTGATTTTCGTATATATTCTCTTGCATTTAGGACAGGAGTCTGAAAGACAGTTTGCTAGGAAGTAAATCATAGAATCATAAAATGGCTTGGGTTGGAAGGGACCTTAAAGATCATCTAGATTGGAGAAACGTCCCTGATTAACTGCCTTGCGGTGGTGACCATCAGATCCAGTACTGCATCCCTTCTGGTAGGGCTGCCTATTACCTGGCTCAAGAAGCTATGCTCCATGCATTCCAGAAGTCTTCTGGAATGCATGGAATTATTTTCCAGTAATTCTTCTTCTGCCTTAGAGAACTGTAAAATATTAAATAAATGTGGGAATTGGAGAAAGAACATTTAAAAGCCTCGATACAAGGTCTGAAATATTGGAAAATATATTTTGTTCTGCAGTATGACTATTACTGTAAGATAATATAAAAATATGTGCCAAATTTTGCTTTAATTCAACTCAGTTTAAATCATGAATATTTAAAAGTATCAGTAGACTCCTTAATTTATATCCATTCAACCTTAAAGAAGAAACAGCCAATATATTTAACATATGTTTTCATATCATTACAGAAGAAATATTCAAATGTCTCTTTGCCAGATAAGCACTTTAATAGGAATGTGCTCTACAATTAGGCATAGGAAATGTATTTTGAGTCTTTAAAGAAGAAACTATACTCATCAGTTATCATAGATATATAGGATATTACTGGCAGTAGTGGCATGTCTTAAGAGTCCTTCCTAAAGAATGAAATTTAGACACTCCAATGGGCCACACTTGATATTTCACTTAACTTTTAAAAGCAGTCAGCAAGAAATAACTGAAATTAATTATTTCACTTAGTCAGGCTGGTGAAAGACACCTTACATATATTTTCCCTAGCAGGATTATTTTTAAAAGGTGAACATGACTGACAAAGAATTATGGTAGTAAAACAATAAAGTATATTCCAGAAGAATGGTTGAGATGAGCAAGTGAAATGGCAATTCATTTCTATTCTGTTATGAGAGACATTATGGTCACGCACGCACAATTCTATTGATCCTTAAAACAACTCATCTAATCCCATGTCAGCTATATTGAATTATTCAAACAAGGTACTGGTGCATCAGAAGTTTCAAGGGACTATGTAATCTGAAACCTTGATTTAGTTGATGAAATTACAAGGGGGGAAAGAGGAGATGAACATGTCAGTGGCATGTAACAGTATAGGAAATGAAGAGCTTTTCTGAGTCACAGCAAATGTCCACCTAGTCCTGCATCTTCAAACATTAGCTAAGGCAAAAGAGAGGTGTGAGTATGCAGAAACACTTCATTGGTATATCCTCCCAATTTATCTTTCCCTAAGACAGGAGACTACTTCATTACAGAATAATGTTACAGAAATATTTTTAGACTTCAGTCTAAATTCTCAATCATATTGCTGATGCCATATTTTGGTTAACTTTCAGTTTACTTCGCAATATTTATTTTCAAATTATTTACACAATTATAAAAACCACTACATTAACAGATCTGATTAAACAGAAGATACCAGCATGTCAGGATCTGACTGAAGGATCTGGGATTACTAAAATAAAGTCATTAAAAAATGGATACAGATGTTGGTATTATGGATGTATACACAGTGGAGCTCAAATGTCCTGGTTTATTTTAGGTTCAGTAAACCAGCAAAAGATCACACACTTACCTGAACATTGATTTAGCATTTGAGCTTTCTCTTCAATTCCACTCCCATCAGTTTCATGGAAGTTCATTTTTCTTTTCCTTAAATTGATCAATAAACCCCCTACGGTTTTACTTTAGAAGCAGAAAATAATGTAGTACGTGTTATTCATTATTTTATTGTTATTTTTACAGGGCAGCAGCTGTAAAGAGGTAGCAAAGGTCAATGCCTATTATGCTGGGCATAGTGAAAAAACATGCACCGTCCCTGAGCTTACAGACTTCACTATTGTAATGGAATACAATTCAAGTGACAAAGAAAAGGCAGAGAGTACTTACAAAAACATGAGTCACACCGAAGGTCTACCTAGTCCATATTTTGTTCCTGACAGAGATCAAAAGTGGAGATACAGGAAGAGCACAAGAACAGAGCAAATATGTACGACACTTTTTCCTGAGCTTTCTTCCAGCCCCAATCAGGGATGTCACCGTTCCTGTGCTTCTGCACAGTCTGATTACTGGACAAAGAGAATAAAGATAAATTCAAACTCCCACTGTTTTCAAATCACCGAGCTAAAATTTAGTCTTATGAACATTTATATTGATTCTCAAAAGCATTACCATATATTTTGTCAAAGCCTTTGGAAAATATTGATTAAAAGTAACAACTCATTTTTTTTCTAAACAGAAGCACATTGAAGTCATTGCTGATATAGGGATGTCACATCACGTGTTCATATTCAGACCAAATTTCAGGTGTTGATTAATGAAATTAGTCATTGAATCATAGAATATTTTGGATGGCCAGTGACCTTTTAAAGGTCATCTAGTTCAACCCCCCTGCAGTGAGCAGGGACATCTTCAACTGGATCAGGGCCCAGAGCCCTGTCCAATATGACCTTGAATGTTTCCAGGGATGGGGACCCTCCCTCATTTTAAAGCCATTTCCCCTTGTCCTCTCACTACATGCCCTTCTAAAAAGACCTGCTCCAGCTCTCGTGTAGGCCCCCTTTAGGTGATGGAAGGATGCTATAAGGTCACCCTGGAGCCTTCTCTTCTCCAGGCTGAACAACACCAACTCTCATTCCATCGCCACAGGAGAGGTGTTCCAGCCCTCCAATCATCTTGTTCTGTTTGCTTTATACAGGTCTTTCTCACATACAGCCTTAGGAAATTGAATGTATTTAGATAACATTTTAAAAATTATTTAAAGACCTTAACAATCTAAGTAAATGAGGTACTTTTGGAAATGTTATTATTCAGAAGAAACAATAACATGCAAGTTGAGAGGGTTTTTAGATAAAACTAACAGGACTTCGATGTAGCACAGAAAATGTATTATATTTTTGATAACTCAATGAAATCAGAAAAAGCCACCACTATAGGGCTTCCATGTTCAGATATATTTTATAGGCTTTTATCTTGACATACTTAAAGAACTTCAAAGGGTTCTTTTGTACCTTGGTATAGACTAACAAAGCACGGTATCTTTGATTATCAAAGTCTAGCATCGTTCTTTTCAGATATTCCAGTAAGATCTGAAAATTGCAAGAAAAAGAGAAGTTACTGATAGAGTTTGTGGATGCATCCGAGACTGCACATGTTTGCAGAAGTACCCTATGCCAGAGTAAATTGATTTCCATGTGTTCCTCAGTATTCTCTACTGTTCATAAAGGTCATAAGATAATACTGTTCATAACTGGAAGTTGGAACAGATGTAGCATACTAATCTGGAAATCACTAGTTTCTGCTTATGAGTTTTGACGTCTCTCTTTTCCTCCTGAATTTTAATAGTTATTAGATTGTAAGTCTTGGAATATAGCTCAGTTGAATATTGAGATCAAATCAAAAGAGAAAAGATGTCAGAAATTAAATTGGATATTATACATGCTGCAAAAGAAAAAAAACCCCTACACATAAATAACACTTCTCTCTTCTTAAAAATACTTTTTTTCTATTGCTGCTGGCAGACAGAGTACATATTCCCTTGCTCCCTTCAGAAACTCCCACTGCTGTGTTCTATACCTTAGGAGTATGGTAAATGGGTTGCAAGTACCCAGTATTAAGTTCAGCTATAAAAACCGCCATTTAATTCACAAATGGAGAGGTTATCCATTTAAAACACCATCTTTTTGCTTCTGGGATGCAGTTTCAAAGCTACTGCTCCTCTGTGTATGTGCATGTGTAAGTAAGTACATGTGTAAGTGCCCGTGTGCCTGTCCGCAGTTCAGTGAGTGAACATGCATTGAACTGGCAAATGCAAAGAGGATTCCTAAAGAGGTAACTCCCCAGAGAAATAAATATACTACCTCATAACTCAGCTCTGTCTTGCTAGATTTCTCCATAAATCTGCAGAAATCAGCAGAGCAGCATGACAAGACAAAATCAGGCTGTTGTGTGGTCACATTCTGAAGCCAAGGACAAAGTGAGCTGTGTTAGACATGAGCATCTGTAAACAGACAGTAAGATGCAGGTAATAAGTGCCACTTTCATGGGCTCATTCTCCAGACTTCTCCATATTTTTGAACAGGTCATTGCTGGTCTGATTTTGTTAGCTTTTCATGGATGAATGCATAAATTTCTTATGAGAACTTTGCATAAATTGTGTTTCAAATTTCATTGAAACTGTTGTCTGCCAAGAATAATATTTTACTGGTGCTAAAGACTCTGATAAACTATGTATTGCAAATCATAATTTATATGCATCACAGAAGTGTATTATCTCAGAGAAAAACTGGGGTTTCTATTTTAATCAGTACTAAATCAATGTTACAATAAGAATTATTTATGGATTTTCAGTAAAAAGTTGCTTCTTTGATCTTTTAAAAGTTATCCAAGGTATTTGCATTTGCTTTGTAAGGTCTGAAAGTCACAAAAATTATAAAATATTAAGAACTGACTTTCAAATTATTGTTTGGAAAAAGAGACAAGGTTCTTGTACAAGAAATGGAAAGCATTTTTTTTATTAACCTCAGGCAATTGGTTGTAGGTTAGTGCCAAAGTGAAGCTTCAAAAGCAATCTAAATTTCACAGTCTATAGTCCTGCTTTATTGTCCATCATCCTATTTTTGTGTCTTGAGAGTTCCAAGACAGCTAGTTCATTTGGCATTATTTCCTAAGGCACAAATCAAGATTTAGTCCAAACTTGTCAAAGCAGAAATTTTTAAGACAACAATTTTTCCCTGCAGACGTTCAGAATTATGAAAAATATACTCTAACTTTCCAGTAATGACAGTTAAGAAAAATACAGTGTTGTTTCTACCATAGTTTGCTGTGCTGTCAAGCATTGTCTGAGTACACTTCATACGTTTGTATGTGTGCTTCCTGAATAGCTTTGGAACTCAGTCTGACTTCAGCTGAAATGAAACAAAAGGACATTGATCTCAAAGATTATGATGTTTCCATACATTCTGCAGAAATATAAAACCGAGTATAGAGATCAGATCACATACGTTTCTGGCTGAAGGAAAGGCTGCAGAAGGAGTGTACATTATTTTATGATACCTGAGAATCTGCATGCCAGCACCTATAAATATTCTGTTGTAAGAAAAGCTGCAGGGTTTTTGTACTTTAACCATCAAGGCCAAGTAACCGCAAGGCACCAGTCCATAGGAAAGGGGGTTTCATTCATGCTTCAGCTCTACATGCCACTTGTTAGTTGTATTACTTTTTCATTAGTCAGACGTGGATTTATAGTCAGGTGGGGGATAGAGGCTGATGTGTAAGAAATCCTAGCTTTCCTTATTAACACAACAAAGTGCTGTGCATTCGTCTGGGATTTCTGATATCTGAACTCCAGCCAAAGTGCCATGAAGTCTGGACATTGTAGGTCGTGTCTCCACAATTCAGTCCCAGAATTCCTCCATGCAAAGTCTCATGCCTTGGGTTTACTGAAGAAGTTTTGTGTAATTACCCTGTACAGGAACATACCTGTCCTTATCTACTAGCTAAGATCAGTGGGGGTGGAATTAGTTTAAACAAAATTCAAGTAATGAAAACAATCACTCATTTCCAATGTTCCACATAAAGATCAAGCAGATAAGAGAGAATATAATTCTCCACCAGTTTAGTGACTATTTGGAATGGATGGAAAAAACGGCTATTTGAAGGTATGTTCATTGGGAGCAGCAGATTTCATAAACAGAGGATGGTGGAGAACTCACGTAAAATGATCATGTTCTACATTGTGTTGTGAACACAATGAGCAAACAGTGAGCTCTCAGCTGGTCATATTAGGCTGTGTAAAGGTGGTGCACTAAGGCAGCTGGAATTTAATTGAACCTGCATAGGTGTCTCTGCCCAGTATTTCCCCGGCTTTCTCAGGCTAGCACAACCAAAGGGAGCTCAGACCTGCTCTATGTGCCAGTGCAGGCATGTCCTCCTTCATTTTTGTAGTGTGATTTTAGGCAAGTTATAATCAGCAGAAAATGGGTGAGGCTGAAAAAAGGTTAGAACTTGTCTGGAATTTTTGGTGAAACATCAGGAAATTCTAATACTTCAAAACACAGGCTTTTTGCGGAAGTGTTCTGATTTTGAAACAGAAATCTCAGGAGGGTAGTTCAGACCGAGAGGCAAGTGCATGGCTGAAGGTGAAAACCTAAAAACCTAGATAATTTTGTAACCAATTAACAGCAGTTTTCATCTGGGGTTTAGGCAGGCAATACCAGAAATCTTTGGTTTGTAATCAGATATAGCAGAAACGTAAGATCCAAATGGAAGTCTGATCTCCAGCTGAGATTAGGAAGCACTAAATGCAATTATGGGCTTTTGCAACACTTTAGTAGGACATAAAAATATTGCATGCAACAGTCCTACCTAGGCTAGGTAGGGTTTGTAAAGTCAATTTGCAACTATCTGAATTCATACATCAACTTTGCTACACAAAGGTACATAAGGCCTTAGCAGTTTTTAAAGCTACTGCAGCTTTAAGCTCCACTGCAAGATGTACAAGAACAGAGCCCTTCTCTCAGATGGCATATTCAAATATCTTTGACTTGGCATGACATATTGGGTCGTAAGAATTTTTTTCTATGGGCATGCTCATGGAAAATATACATGTAGCCTTTTATCATCAGAATTATATTCTTACAATTTTTCTATAAAAATCATTAAACTAACCAAACAAAAAAATTAAGGAGTTACTTGTGAAGTATCAGGAAAAAATTGCTCTAAATGCATAAATTCCTCCAAATTTATTCATATTTTCCAATTCCTAACTAAATCTTTTAGTGGTAGCTTCCTATCTAATTTGCAACCTTACCCTGGTAATTATGCAATTTCAGTAAAGCTATCAATATTTAGCTTGTATCAAAGAACAGATTGGTTGAAAACAGATGTCATAGCTATAACCATAAATAACTCACAAAATATTTTTCTCTAGGCCAGCTTTGTACAACTCTAGGTAACATCCAGCATTCTAATGTGAGCTGTTTAGTTCCTCTGTTGCTAAAGTACTGTGGTATTCCTAGGAACCTGAAATAGTTAGGAAAAATAGACAACTGTGCAATAAACAAGCAGATGAAAAGCAGGATTTAAATGCAACATTAACAAAGAGAATTTTTAAACTTACTAAATGAAATAAATAAGAAAGGCACTCATTATATCCCTTTTTTTCTTATCACTCCTGATGTTTTTGCTAATATGCCTTTGCATTTAATATTTTCATTCTGAAGTATGGTTAAATTGTCCTTTATCTCTAGCTTGATTTTATTACTTCTTTAAATTGACCTACAATGGTTAATTTCATATTAACAAATAAGGTAGAGATAAAAGGTAATGTCCAACAGGCCAAAAATTATATACACATTCATAAACAAGCTTCACATTTGCGAGCCCTACTTGTTATATAATATCATATAATTTTAAAGAAATTTAGGAAGGGAAATAATGTAGCTTCAAATTCAGGATACCAACATGAAGCACAAAATGTCTGGGGATGGTCTGAACAATGTCAATGTGTATTCGCTTTTAATCAGAAAAAAAGCCCCCAACAATTTGCAAAGACTTAAGTAGAAGCTTGAAGACTGAAGTGTAAAGACTGTATACAGGATATAACTTTTTCACTTATTTGTCAAAGAAGAGAAAGCTCTTGCAGAAAGTGTCCAGAAGTGCTACATTTACTGACACAAGTTTTACCACCCTAAATGAAAAGGTAGAAAACCAGTGTTTTACAGATCTAGTCCAGTCTAAATGCTTTTGCTGAGTTGAGTTCTTAGGAGAAAAAAAAAAAAAAAACAACCTTTGGAGTCTATTCTCAAATTTATACCAGAATGGCCTAGAAATATACACTAGAGTAAATTTAGGGAAAAAAGTACATCAAACCATAAACATACCTCTGCGTATATACCAGTCTGGGTTCTTCCTGAATTTTAAAATTAATGTTCTTTATGGAGAACATTTAAACAAAACCTTGAATTTCTAAGTAAAATAATTTTCTTAAACTGTAAGTCCACTCTCCAATAATTCCTTGATTTGGTAACCAAAATATTAAAAAGAATAAGCAATGTATGAGGGTATAATCACACCAACAGCATGAAAGCATAACAAATATGGTATTTTAGTATTTTATACTCTTCTAATTTCTGCTGTAGTTTACTGTTCCACTAAATCCCAGTGTAACTGAGGTTAAGCCATGTAACTCTTCTTAAAAGTAAATGCTGGTAATTTTTTAAGTGTCAGTAAAGCCACATGCAATCTTAAAGATCCATTATATGAACTAGTGTTTTAACATTATTTTTACTATCACAGCACACTGAAAAGAGATTTTTCATAGAGACATAAAGTAGTAGTAACTTAGAGAGGTCAATTTGAAATTTTCTGATAAAATATTATGTAGTGGAATAGTGTGCTGCTAATCATTTTTACATTATTGAAAGCAAATTGGAAAAAATTAATAAGGTCTTTCCCTAAAAGCTGGAGCCAAAATTACTTTGGCCAGTTTAATTAACTACTGTGTATATTGGTTCTACTGCTTCAAGCTCAGCTGAACCCTTTGAAAACCCTTTGCCAGGTGGCTAATGGCAAAAAAAAGGGCAGGATACAATGCATCAAGATAACAGATAATTAAATAATAAATAATTATTAATTAAATAATAAATAATTAAATAATAAATAAATAAACCTAGCTAATGTCCACGCTAAAGTGGGGGAAATCTAAATGCAACTTCTTCATATGGCTTTCACATGCAAAGTTGTCAATATAGTTATAGGTTTTTTTCTCAGAATATTAATATAATGCACATAGACACACATATAGGCAACTAAGTAGAAAAAGGTGCACTAAGTCCTTCTGAGAACTCTGGCAATGTAGCCCTCTTCCAAGACAGCAGTGAGATTATCCCACAGGTACGTGTTTCATGATGACCATAATTCATTTATCACTAACATCCACTTGCATATTGGACCAGCAAACAACAGGAGTTATAGTGACTCTTTTCATATCTGCTTTTCTCCCCAAAGAGCTTCTCGCTAAATCCCAGTTACAGTCATCACTCTCCTACTACTGACCTAACCTTACTCCAGAAACAGGTAAGAAGGCAAGGCCCACAAGAACACAGATGGCTCTTCCAGCTGTGTGCAGCTCCCAGTTTTATCTCTTGTCGTGTTTGTTCACTGTCTTCAAATGACTCCTCGGCTGGAAGGCATTCAGACACCTGAGAGAGTTCAACGGAACCCCAGGTTGATATTCAGTACTGGCATTTAATCTGTCCTGTCCCTCACTGGAAAAAGAAGACAACCTCCCCTCACTCAAGTCAGTCTGAAACTACTCTTGGAGCTTCTCAGTGCTCCTTGAGGAACTGTGAGGAGGAAGCCTATGCAAATGAAACCTATTACTACAATATTGCCTCTCTTTTAATACAAGGAGTGATTTCGACAGAACAGCTTTCATGAATATATGAAAACGGAGTAATCAATATTGCGCTCGGTCGCTGCAAATTGGCTAGCAATTTTCATTGGTGAGCTTCACCTTAAAACATCTAAAATTAGCACCAGATAATCATCATTACACTTAACCAATCAGTTAATCAAACATGTATGTATCAAAGCAGAACAGAACCCTGTGATTATCAATAAAACTATAAAAATGCTGATGAGTAACATCTTCTTCCCACATCTTTGACTCTGAAAGTACTCTATTGAATTTTGTTAGGAAAATGCATGCTTTCTGTCTTTTGTTTTGTTCTGTTGTTTCTCAAAATAAATAGGAACAGTGTTAGTTCTGTCTATTTTCTGTCAACTTATGATTACCCATAATGGTATTTTTTTCCAGTGTATTCTGAACTTACTTCAGTGACAGTGCTTTTTCCAGCATAAAGCACCTCACTGCTTGAACAGGCCTCTACTTCACAGTACCTTTACACATTTCAGTTGAATCTTAATGTTCTTACTTATTTTATTCCTTTTAGCATCACCGTAAATACAGTGCTCATGCTCTGTTCCATTTTCATGATTACATCTCTCATTAACACATTACCATATTCTGTACAGCTACTTTTCATGAAAGCTGTGTTTGTTTATCATTTTGCTTATTTCCTAAATCACCTCCTAAATTTCTTATATGGGTCTGCATGCATTTGCATGTAAATACATACTGCAATATCAATATATGTTGAGTGTGAAAGAGAGAAAATGTGCATGAGAGATCTGTTCTTCCAATTCTATACTGATACTTTTTACAGGCAGAAGGGCCTGGAAATAACCACATTTACAGCACTGGAAATATTCTAAAGTTATTTCAAGAAATGGAACACTATTAGGAGACTGTTTTCCAGAATAGGTGTCAGAGAGTAAGCTTAACCAAAAATAATTATATTTTAATAGAAAGTATACACAGACCATTAAGGTTCAGAATCAAAAGTCCATGGCATTAAATTAATTCTTGGTCAGGGTTTTTTTGGTGAATCCAGCCTGCTGCCTTCTCTTCCCGGAGATGGACTGCTCTCCAACACCCTGCCAGCTCAGCTATTAGCTGCTTATATATTTTAACCTCACAGCCCTTCCTGATATTTCCAGTTTGATACCTTCTTCCCATGTGCAATCTTTAACAGCTAAATAGATATGCCCAGCCACAAACCACAGCTTGATTTTTTCATACTTTAGCTGCTAAATATACATGTCTGCTGCAACTGCCAGCTTTGGAGCAGTGGAAGTGCACAGGGTATGTAAGATAGGGAAGTAACTATTTCAGGGTGGTGTAAGGCACATGCATATGCACAACAGCAGTCAAAAACCAGGCTTCAGCTCCTGCAGCAACCAGTACTGGAACATATTCCACTGCCCACACTGATGCTCCCCCAGGTATCCAGTCCATTTTAAAGATGTCTTAGATGGGACTGTAATCCAGTGGCTACTGACTGCTTTGAATACTTTATTTCACATTTGGTTTGTGGCAGTTTCTCGTTATCACTTTTCCTTTGTGCCATTCTAAATTAGCATCCTTTGTTACCCTTTTTCTTCTCTTTAGAGATACATAAACTATAGAGCTTTAATTTTGCTTTTTACTCTAAAGGTCAACAGGCAAAAATAAAGAGGGAGGAAAAAGCTGGCAGAAGTTCACACCATGTTGAAACCGTTCAGAAGAAGCACAAGGTGGTCACAGTCCACCTACTCAATAGTGCATCATGCATCCTTTATACTTTCTGTCCTTAGAGGGCCTCTAGCAGCATACAGTGGAGCACCTCAAAAAGGTCACTTTCACATAAATTGCTGAAGAGGGCCTTATTCCTTCAGTGTGCACCACTGAGAGTTTTACCTGGTTGTCTGCACGATTAAGAGATGGCTCCTGGGACCACGGTGTTCCTCAGTAGGTGCTGTAGCACATTGGGTTGGAACGTGTATTTTGTTGAACTGTGAGAGCTGATTGTGCTGATGCTTCCGACAAGCACTGAGACTCCTGGGCTGACACCCAGGACATAGGAAAGGAGGTAAGACACTCGGCTTCTTTTTTAACCAGTAGTCTATTTAGAGATCCCTGCCCATATCTCAGGAGGATTCCCATAGACACAGTGCTCTGCTTCTATTTTGAAAAGAAAAGTAAAATTAGAACTAACATGGTGTGCTCACAGCTCTGATATTCTCACCAGGTAATCCTTCCTCCTGATGTATTTTTCAAATTCTGATCCTCTTGCTGAGCTAAAAACCTTCAATTTAATATAAAGAATGAATGAACTGTTATGCTTGTGAGATAAATAGTCCTCCTATCTCTTCAGAAGAAATTTATCTTGTATAGCAACAAATGCAACCGTAGAAATCTGTATCAAAAGGAAATTGCCTTTATTCATTATTTACTCAATTTGCTTTCAAGTGCTAGTTTTCCTATTAGATTTTTATCTGGAAGAAAATATACTATTACATGTAGCTGGTTGGATCTTTTCCTAAATGCTTATTTCTTCACAAGAAAAATATTTTATATTTTATACACAGAAGTTTCACAATAGACAATTTCTAAACATTTAGAAACTTCAAAGGATCACTCTTTTTATTCCTACTTTGACATTAATTTTGTGTTTTTTTCCTTATTAATGTGTGAAATATGAGTACTGCAGAAGAGAGAACTGCTGTTTATTCTTCCAAAGCAGCACAAGCTGTTTTTCTCATTCTTACTGTGAACTGCTTTGAACATCATTTCCATTGAGTATGCCAGCTTTTCATATTTTGTGAGCCAGGGCCTCCTAATTTCATAGCCAGCTTGCATCACCATGCAAGTTCAATTTCTATTTTATACCTTAAGGATTACAATGATGAAATCTGACCCAGTTACCTTAGGGCTAAAAAGACTGAAGTTTTGATCAGTGATCACTGTCAGCTTCAGCACACATTTTCTTTAATCCTGCTTAGCGTGCTGGAGCCATTAGGATTGTTTTTGCTGGGCTTTGGACTGGAAACAATCCTTAATTTAATCATAAACGTTTGTTCATGTCAACCAAATTTTTGGGTCTGTTATAGTTTCACTAAACATGTTGTGTGCTCAGCCATGCTTCTAGACTTAGGTGACTGACATTCACAGAGAATTGCTCATGACAGCCAATTTTCTGTCAATGTTCTCAAACAATATACCTTTGAATATATGAAATGCAAGGTATTTCCTTCAAACAGAAATAAGCTAAATGACAATACTGCAGGAAATAACAAGATGTGGAACTAAATGTAGTGGAAAATAGACAAATCATCTCTAATTCCCAATTTATCCACCTCTCCCACCGCATTCCCCGTGCTCTCTAACACATGAGTATATACACAAGGAGAAATCTAATGTGATAAGTCTTTGTTTTTAATGAAACAAAAGACAACCAGAATATCATACTTGGAGCTTACTCTGTACTAGCACCATTTTTAACAGAGCTTTTTCATCCTGACCTGATAGATTGTAAATCACCACTTTTGCTAATTTTTGGTAAACAATTAAGTAGTTTAGTAATGCAAAGCAAAATATTTTGAGGATCTGATTAAAATCATGAAACTAATTCCTGCAACGGGGATTTCATTTAGCTTAAAATGGGAGATCAGTTCACACCACAGTGACCTGATTTCATCAAACTTAAACCTCATATTCAGCAGGTTGAGAAATTCAATTATTTATTAATCAAGAACCCTGACACAGGGCTGATTATTTCCTCATTTTTCTTAACTTATTGACATTTTCACTGTGTTTACAAGGACTACACTGTTAGTCACTTCAAAATAAGTATGTTCCCCTAAAGAGACAATGCCCAATTATTAACTTACCAGCTATTGTACATAATTATTTCTATGCAGAGTTTACCTTTTTTAAGGGAGTCCATGCAAAATCTCCATACTGCATGACTGCACAAGGTTGGCAGTGGATTGGTCGGACAGACACTGAAGCCAGGTATAAATCTCTTGTTTACAGTGCATATGCCACAGCTTTAGTTCTGCCAGAGTAGAAAGGAGTGCTGAAGAAAGGCTTAAAAAAAAAAACCAAAAAAAAGGCAGGTATAAAATCGGTATGTTTCTTCAGCGACCCATGAAAATAGCATGAAAGAGAGACAAGTTCTTCTAAAAGGGGTATACGCACTTTGGATGCTAAGGTAACCTTGGATATGATCCCTGGTTCAGGAATAGCTATCTTCCTTCCAGTGATTTCTACCATCTCACACCCCCTAAAAAAATTCAGCCCCCGTGTTTTCATTCAGTTGTTTAAACTTTATCACACACATTGATTTCTTCCACGTATTATCATTTACGTATGACCTTACTAAAGAAATGCCATCCCATAAGCTACAGTACAAATGTGCATGCAATTCACTAGTTCTGAATATGATTGAGGATGTTGATTTTATAGAAATAATGTTACTTAAGTGGGCAACAATTTGTAAATTACTGTGATATTTGGATGTCTACAACCCTACAGGGATTTTGAAATTTCTTAGCAGATAAAACATGGGAAAAACGTTCATTTTCATGAATCAAGTATGTGTTTCCTTGCATCTTTTAAAATCTATCCCATGTCCTCTTTTTAAGTTGCACACAATTATTATATTTTATTTTTAATTACAGCTGTATTTAGAAGTACTTAGACTACAATGCTACAGAACTTGCATAAATAACAAACTTGCAGCAAGACGTTCACATTATTGTCTGAGATTTGCAGAATGTGAAAACTTTTTCCCACATCCATCTTTGTAATCATGTAGGTAGTTCTTTAATATCTATCCTTAAGTTATACAAGCATGTAAAAGTAGTTAATATTACTTCTACTCTAGCATTTCTGACTGCTTACTAATCTGGAAACAGTAGAGGTAATTTAAATCCTTGCCTGATTAGGGACTCCACTTAAAGATTAGTAGAAGCTTCAGTACTCTACAGTTGAAAGAGCCTCATTACCTTCAAAAAAGCTATATCCCACATTCTTTGGTCCTCTACTTTTTGGGAACCCAACCCTTTTATACTATTTCGTCACAAGAACAGGTGTGAGTGGTACAAGAGTCACACCACAATTTTAGTCTTTGTTAAACAGACCAGCATATGCTTGTAAACCACATCACATTCAGTTTGGTTTTAAGTATGAAAAGGAGGTTTTAGGAGATTATGTAGTTCAAGACAACTTTCACACATAATAACATTCTAAAATGCTATTCCTACTAGGAAGAACTTTGTTCATTTTGCATTATGCATAACTGTCTTCTGCTGTTCTACTTACAACCACATGATTTAAACATCCTACCACACAAGGCTCTTGCTGTACTTAACCTGCAGCCATGGTGACACTATTGCACTCCCATTGCAATGGGGACAAACAAAATCTCAACGAAGCAGAAGTTTCTGCAAGAACATTAAACAATACACAAACTCTATAGTCCAGAAATTGCTTCCAAGTTAAAAGACACAGAGAAGAAAAAATGCATGCTGAAACAAATAGTCTTTTACCCATTAATTTGATTAAACTGAAATAACACTAAAAATACTCTTCAATATTAGTGGGAGTGAGAAGTCAATATTACAGCAAAGAGTGTTGCATTTAATCATATGAGGAAAATAGATTAATTTTAGCTGTTAGTTGCAATAAAAGTAACGTTATAACAGCCAAATGAATTTACTGCGTGTGGGTTGATTTCAAAGTGTATGTGCACATGAGGAAGTGTGTATGCATGGACTCATGTTTGTGTGTTCTCTCACAACTGAGATATCAGTTACTAATATTGATTAACCAAATTTCTCTTAGCTTAAGCACTCTACGAGACTATCTCACAAACAAGGACCTTCCAAGAGCAGGCAAGAACCAAGACTTAGTGTATTTTTTCCCAAGGTTATACTCCACATGAATTCACAGATGGTTGTTTCACAGACTATGGCTGCTCATTTGGTAAATATTATATTCCATAAGTATGAATGGAAGCAGAGCTGGAACTTCTGGAACTTTTATCTACTGCTTTTCAGAATAACACGAAATTAACTGCTCTGATTGATAGCCCTTTAAATGGTCAGCACCTGTGTACCTGAGATATATCCCAGCAAAGACAACCAGGCTGTGGAACCATCATAGTAACAAATGAAAGGAGAGTCCCAAATTTGGATCCAGCTCCCATCTCCATGAACATAGATAGTCCAGTGTTTTTCCTCAGTTTGCAAAGAATAAAGTCTAACAGTTATTTCCCTAAGCTTTTGAAGAAGAAGGACAATAGAAAGTCAGTAGATGAATAGGGAGAAAATTACTGTTTTGGTTCAGGCCTTGACTGGCTACTTTCTGACTGGTGAGTGAGAGAAGAGCTGCCTGAGTGCATCACAAGAGCTCCTACAGTACATCACTTACATGCCCAAACCAAACCACCAGAAATACTCACAAAAGGTAACTTAAACCCCTGGACCTCTAATCAGTTATTTTGTGTGGTACTCAAATCCTTCAAATCACAATGCAGATAGGATTTCTTTATTTACATTTCCACAGTCTTCCCTATCATACCAACTGATCCCCATCAGAACCAACTTATTCTTCACAATTACCTGACTCACTCATGTTCTTCCTCCAAGAGTTCCCCACTAGATAAATTACAATCTCTCCGAAGCTGCTCCTTAGCAACATTTGCTTATCTGCATAGGTAGCTTACCTGAGATTGTTGCAGAGAGTAAAATCAATCACATCTGATTGTCTTTCCTCTGCCTGCCATCCTTTATTTCTATTCTTTTTGATACCTAAATCTCCCTCTGATTTCCTACCCCTTAACAGGCCTTCACCTACAGGGGACAGCTGGTCATATCACAATAAATGCTTGGGTTTTTTACACACTTAACTCTTTCCATTGCTCCAAGATTGATTCAAGTGTATAATACAGAAGGATAACACATGCTGGAACTTACATGTTGTACTCTTATATCAGTACTTATCTTGACACTAAGGGAAGGATCACGACAGCCTTACACATACACGCGTGAGAATACACACACAAATTTAGGACCATTTGCTACCTGTGACAATATTTTTGTGTCTATACATAGATTAAAAAATCACAGGGATATAGATCAAGCGGTCCTGAACTTGCACAGTATTAGCCTACACACTGAAGACAAAGAGGACTTTTCTCTACCATTCTGTTCCTTTCACCAGTAAAAGCCTATTTGCCTTGAAGGTAGTCAGCAACACTACAATGAATCATAGAGTTACAATGTCCTGTAACTAACGCCCTATTTTCCAATGCAAAGGTTCATTGGAGGAAAAAAATACAACTATATGGATCAGGGAAGAGGGAGAAGTACGAGAGAAGAGAAGGCAACGTCTGGCAAAATACAAGGAAGGATGACTGAGTAAGAAATGCAAGAGAAAGGGAGAAAAATGTTGACAGAAAAACAAAGGTACGAATGATATTGTGGAACATGATAGCAAGAGGGAAAAGAAGATGAAAGAATGAAAGTCGAAGAAGGAAATTAAATTAGTGCCAAAAGAAGAGCAGGCTACATATATTTTAAAAATCCCTTTTTAAGTTTTTCTTTTCCTAAAAATAATTTGGGAACACAACTGCATACTTCTTCCCTGAGGTGTTCAATCCCTAAACATAACAACACAAAATTCAATAAAACAAATACTCTGTTAGAGTATTGATTGCAGAAAGCCACAAGTTAATGAGCATCTTTCCAACTGGTGAATCCTGCATATAAATGAGGAATGTGGATCTCAAAAGGTTACAATTCTGGTCCAGGTGAATACTGAGCATGTTACCAGTACACTGTAAAATACTATAATGGACGAAAAACTATTTTCCATCTCTAAGAACACAATTCGAAATAAGAAACACTGTTTTACTAATAAAATAGAAAAGATCGTGACTACAAAATTAATCCTCTTTAAGAAAACAATAATAGCTAGCTGAATTGCTGTGGGTTAAAGCTCCATCTTTACACAGGCACACAATTTTCATTTTCAGGAGCAGTTGCTAGGATCCTCTTCTGTTTCCTAGCAACATATTTTTAACCTACTTTCCTAGTACATTGGTTACCATGAACAAAAAGTCTTTTTAGAAGCAAATCTTCAGCTCTTCTGTCAATACAAGTATATGCATGTAATAGGAAATTGAATATCTATCTGGAGGAGTTATTGAAAAATTCACCATATTTTCTGATATTAAGTGCAAAGAACGCAAAAAATGATAATGAAGTATCCCTGAAGAACTGCAGGTTTTCCATTTCTAGTGTCCTTGTAATTCCAGACTTACTATTATCTCTTGTAAAAAAAAATGGTTCCAAATGGAAAAACATATTGTTTCAGGGGAAAGTTTACTGGAGAATTTGAGGGAACAATCTAATAAAGGCATAGCTTCTTTAAATAGAGAGTACTGCCTTTCTTACTGCATTGGGATCCTTGGAGTGCAATATGCTGGATATTAAAGAATATAACACTAGGGCATATTCTGAAGTCTTATTTAGAAGCAAGAACTGAATAAAGATTCCTTTAAAAAAATTAACAAAAAGGACACATGTAAAGGGAAAGCAATACTCCCCATTTCCAGTGTCATTCTCATAACCATTGTTTAGATATCATGTTAGTAAAATTAAAATCCTCTGGTATTTTTTTTCAAAAGCAGACTGGTTTTGCCCTGTATCTAATTAAACATGAATCACAAAACACTGTAAGTACAACATTATTTGCATGTTCCTGGTATTTCACTTTCACTTCTCATCAAACACACTAAATGATCCAATAACGTAACCAAATTATGTCCCGCAGCACAATAGGAGCATCACAGAGTTCTTCTGATATGATGGTATCTTCCTTCTGAGAGTTTGTAAACAAACCTTGCATGCTCCATATAATTGAGAGCAATCAGTCTATGCAATGTCACGGTACTTCCTTTCCAGCAGGCATTCCCATAACCTGTCAGCAAGACTCTTTATGTTCCAAATAACTACGCAGGCTTAATCAATATGGGATTCAAAAGGAACACCAGATCACTTGAAACATATATCAATACATATCTACATATCTTGTCAAGCTAATATTCAGATAACAAAGAAGGCACAGGGAGGACAGGATGGGTGACCCAGAAAAGCAGTGCTGACATATCCAAATTCTAAACCATTTTTCCTACTTCTAAACATTAAAAAAATAATAAATCCATGTGTAAATTAATAAATATGCATGATCTCAGCCCTGTTCCTACTTATCAATTCTTACTACAAACATGACTATTGATTTATTAGTAAAAATATAGTTCTATTAAAGTATAAAGATATAGCTCAAAATTTATGTCTTCTATGCTATTGATACTTTTGTTTCCTCTTAGTTATACAATAAAAATGTAAATATTGCCACGTGATATGGGACATCCTATAGAATAAGAAAAGTGTACAGCTCATCAGCAAGGTAAAAACTGACTTTTTTCATAAAGTATTGATTGAAGTCACTGCTCTGATACATTGGTAATTTAATTGCAACTAATGATAAATGATCAGATCTGGTATTTATGGATAATTTCCTGATTTATATAAAATTTGTTTCAATTGAAAAATGTTTGTTGTATAATTCCATAGATAATAGATTACTTTAGTAACTCTTCTAAAGATATCCAAAAGTTTATCATAATGATGATGCACCTGAACTAAATAAGAAGCTGGGAAATGTTTGCAAATTATGCATTAATACTGATAAATAAAAGAACTCACAATTGTAACTGAGGTAGCCAATAATTTTTTTTTTTTATTTGAAGGCCCCATGTGGTATTTAATACATTACAGTATCTTTCCTGGATATAAACTCTTGTTCCTGAGACACCACTGCAAGGAGATGTAGCATCATGGTACACGACTAGAGATGCGTAATTCCTACTGAAGTATTATCCCAGAAGCCAATATTGCTATTTCAACACAGTGACTTTCAGACTTACCACTGATTAAACAACGGGCCTTCAGCAGAGGTTTAAAGCCTGGCCAGTTGCCCCAGTGGAGGGAACCGTTGCATAGGCAATTCAGTTAAGTTCTTGTAGGCAAAGATATACCAATATTTTGGTCATTTAACAAAGATTAATACAGTAAATAATTCTAAGAAACTCTACAAACATCTAATCGACAAAGAAGTATTAAATGCCAGTGTAACTGCATACAAAAAAAAAAAACACCAATTGGAAGTTTGAGAAGTGTTTAGTGTAGCTCTCAGACTTGATTAGGTTAATCGTTTATATTTGATAAATCATCACAAATCCACAGGGAGGAATAAGAGAAGCCACTGCCCTTTCAATATTGATTTTTATGTTATGAAACACATAAAAAAACCCCAAAGAGCAAGGAGACAGGCGGGGATATTAATGTATGGGAAACTTCAAAAGAATAGAGATGCCTAATTGCCTTCCAAAGCAAACACCTGCAGATTAAATGAAATAGATCTGTAAGTTATGCCAAGTCTTGTCACAGAATCCAACATCTTTTATCCTTAATTTTGTCCACAGGAAAAGTACCCAAGACATGCATTACGAATGAAACCACAACACTGCTTTCACAGTTGTGTTGTGAAGCACCTGAGGAAACATGAAAAGAGTTTGACTTTCAAAAAACCACTCAGAGACAGAAAGGCATGGGGAAAGAAGAGATCTGAGGCAGTTGATTTTTCCTTAACCTGATGTTAAACATGAAAACATTTACATTTTTTTGTAGAAAAAGTGATTTGGCTTGCAAGGGAAGAAAAACAGTGGGCAGTCTCAGAAACCTCACTACTTGGAGATTTATGCATGAGTTAAAAATCTACTGGGAAACTGAAAATTTTCAATATATAATATTAAAAATAAAGAAAATTGAAATCAGAATGTAATTTTCTTCTCCTGCTGTCATGATGACATACTTTTTACTACAACTTAATATTCATCTCATGTCCAGTGATTTCTACACAATACAAGAGACCTCAAATCAAATTTGAGGATATGTGGGTTGACTTGGAGCACTAAGAGTCCTTTAATCATCTTTTGATACAAAATTTAGTTCACAAATTTCAAGTGACAAGTCCACCATTTGGAAAAATAAGTTTTTGAGACAAGGGGTTGATTTATTAAAAGAAGCCACAACATATCATTTTGCACAACAGAATCTTGGCACACTGAAGTATCTTACCAGTATTAATGCTAAGGAATCAGATGTATCCATGCATAGCATCTCTGCAGTGTTACAAACCCCTTGTTATTTAATATCAATAGCTGAATGTTTGAATGTTTTCCAAAGCTTCCTACTTGAGTATATTCATTGTTGGTAGATTTTAATTAATATAATTTATATTGATATAATATTAATATAATTAATATTTCCATACACTTATAACTGGCATGCAGGGATCATAAGATTTTGTTAATATGCTCCTTTCTCTTCTACTAATTTAACAGCTATTTAACTAATTAGTCCCTAATATATTTATTCTTAGATTACTGCATCACAAATTAGAAAACTTCCAGATCCTCTATCTTTCCTGGGACTTGGAATGCTTCTTTTATTTTGTTCTCATGTCCAGTCACATCCCTCTCATGTGAAGTATCTTTACTGATGGACATCTCCATTTCATATATGACTACCATATGATGTCACACTCATTTCATATTTCAAGGAAAAAGCAGAAAATTCACTGAGCAAAAGACAGTGGTGCTGGAACTGCAGGGGTAGCAACCCCAGAGTGGGATTTAACAAGATACTATTTTTTATACTCTAAGATCTTTATTTCTATGGTAACACTTGCACCATTTTATTGCTTCAAAATCTTTCACTGAAGAAATGAGACTGCACAAATACAATTTAAGAAAAATACATGCACACACACCCACACAACTGAAAAATAAATGCAGACTGAACAAAGACTCTTTCAGCTTTAATTAAATAGAAAACTTTGAGATATATCCTCATAAACGCATGCAATTTCAAACATGCTGGGAAGAATTTCACTGTCATTGAGCATTGATTATGATTAAACTAGGCACAAAGATAAAGCCTATAAAAATGTGTATAAATGTAAATTATATTGACAAAAAAACCACAGCTATTTTCCTGTTACTAGGCTCAGGGCTTGCAACAACAAAGATTGGTTTAGTAGGAAGGCACTTAGGGACTGCTACGATTCCCAGATGGCAGAGTAGACCCCACGGGTTGTTTGTCCATCACCAGCTCTAGAACTGCTGCTGCCACACCACTGTTGAGGTACAACTGCACAGTGGGCAGGGGGTGTAAAGTCAGCAGGAACAGACCAACCTGTGTGAGCCTCACTGAAGGATGGCCAAGAGAATGGTGTGAAAACAAACATTCTTGTTTCTAGCCCACTCCAAAATTTTTGCTGATGCTCCAATTAGCTATCCCTGCTGGTTTGACTAAAGATGCAATTAAAAGTTCCCTACTTCCCTGTAGACTTTCCTCAACTGCAGAAGCAAAATTAGTTTTCGTATGGCCTAGAAATTAGGGAAAAGATCAGAAGGTGACATATTTTCTGAAATATCTGGAATGCAATGTCTGTTATGTTGTCAAATTTTCAGTTTGGTTCAGAAATAACTAAAAATACCACCATACATAAAGGAAGTCCCAGCTCATAGAATACTGAATCCCTCTCACTGGAGATATTCAAAAACCCTCTGGACACAATCCTGTGCCGTGTACTCTAGGAAGACCCTGACTGAGCAGGGAAGTTGGACCAGATCACCCCACTGTGGTCCCTTCCAATCTGACCAATTTTGTGATTCTTGAATACTGTGATTTCTTGATCAGTCTTTGTTTCTATTAATTCTTGATAACTGTGATGGCAACAGTATCATAATTGTGCAAATAAACTAAAACGAGAGCACAGAAAACAAAAGACAGATTTTTTTCTTTTCTATATGCATTATTTTGCGTGTCCTGAAAAATTATTTTTGTTAGCAATAGTACCTATTACCCCTTAATTCCCGTAACTACCATATCACACACATATCTAGTTCTTAGTCTTACAAATACTCATGCTTTGAACTCAAGTAATCACAAAGTTGCAGATTACTTTTGCACAGCTTTTACCAAACCGAACTTAAAGGCTGTAAACTGACAGCTGCACCTAACCCTTACTTCAACATAGTAGAATTTTCAGTACAGTAAAGCTCCATCATTACATGGAATTCTGGTTTATAATAAAATAACAGTAATACCAATGAGAAACAAAATTGCTAAAATGTGCGGATGCAAAAACTACAATTCAGCTTTAAAAATTGCTTAAGTATACTTCCAATTCCTTATCAAAGTTTGTGGATAGACCTTAAAAGCTCCTCATTTCTCATACCACTGCTCCAAAGTCATACGTTTATTTTGTAGAGTGATCTTCAAAACATTTTTTTTTTTTAGTTTTATTAAAGGCACAGTAACTTGTTGTGCAATGGAATTTTTTTCTTAATGGCAGACATTTGTATTTCCCAGAAGCTGAAATGTTCTATTTTCCTGGTGATGTACCTATTTCCCTGATGATTAGTAACTAATATATTAAAGATTTCTGCACTGATACTTTTTTCACAGTAACAGCTAAGGTTATAGATTTTAAATAAATAAGAGAAATTTCCTCTGAACTTAAACATCTCTTCAGTTTCTTACAGTTACTGATCTGGAGATGGCATAGTTTACATTTTTCAATTTATCTTATTATATGTCCTCAAAAGGGACTACTAAACTATAAATCTACCTTATTCACTCAGTACATATCTTTTGGCCTTAAAAGACTGCACACATTGAAATTAAGTCATAACAGTCTCCTCATTAAAGTATAAATGTGTGTGATATACTGCACAAATACTTCTCAATAGAATATATCTATCATGTGTTTGCTATTGAGACACGGATTATTTTCAGTGTTGGCAACAGTCACTGCATGCTATTCTTCTGTTTTCCCCAGTTGTGTTTTGCTAAGCTTCTTACTTCCAGGCAAAAATTTTATATGTGGATATCAACTTGATATGGCAAATTTGGGGGCAAACACTGGCTCTTCTCTACAGGGAGATCTGAAGAAAGTGGTTGGGTTCCTTGTAGGCTGTGATTTAAGGAAGCACACAAACCATCAGATAAGCCATATTCAGAGCATTCAACAGTCAAAAAACCATTCATGGGCTTCACAGGAACCCAGACAAGGTTTCTGATATCAGCCCTTTGGTGAAACTATTTGTGTCCAGAACAACTTCAAAACTGAACAGTATCTATCATCTATCTTTAATTCATGTAAGTCAGATATGAAGCTAGTTCTTACCACAGATAAATTAAGATGGAGTCATAGCTTTCACTCTGCAGCACTTCTCTGGGAAACTCACAGCCTAAATGTTCCCTTTCCCAGCACCATGCAGGTTTTATCACAGCAGTGCAGCTCTGACTCCCTAAGCACTTTTTTCTCAGGATAGTCTCTGCTCTCACAGTAATAACCCGGGGCTTGAAGCAAGTGCACTACACCCCTGAGACACTGGTGCCAACACCTCCTCAACACGGCTTTTTGCAGAGCTCCTCCCTGTGGCACAAGTAGCCAAGAAGCTCTGCAAGAGCACAGCCAAGCCTGGTCTGGCTGTAATTCCAACTGTATCGCAGGCTCACATATTGGAAGAGAGACAGCTGGGGAAGAAAATGCCCTGTGTCCAGCTGAGTTCTTACAGCTGCCACAACATTACTACAACTACTCCAAATGTGTTAGGATTAATTGAATTTCCATATTGATAACATTTGGTGATATATTGTGCAACTGGTTGCTAAAAAACTACTCCTGAATTCAATGTATGTTAAAAAAAATTGTTATCAAAATTTTCCCAGAATTGGGTTAGGGCTTCTCCATGCTGAGTTAGGTCACCTGTTATCAATTACTTACAGCCTTGAGCACGGCTGAAAAAAGCTTCTATAAAGCACAGTGTGTTTCCATCCTACCTGTCTTCCACCTAGCAGAGTGCCACAGTTCTTAGTATCTATTTTTCATAGGTTTAATTTTGTCTTCAAGCTAAAGATTCAGAGTGCAGCCCAGCATCTGAGATTGAAGCCAATTACAACATTTAAGGATTATCTCATTACCAGTTCAATTTACTGCACCTGCTATTATTTTGAAATTGCCATTCCCCATCTTACTGTTTTATCACAATCCTCTGGTACTGATAACTTCCAAAATGATTTGTTTTGATGTGATTCATGATGTAACACACTTTTGTCTTTCTTTGTGCTCACAGTTTGATACTAGTGGACTTGCTTTGAAAATGTATATTCTGTCTTACACTTGGTCCTGACTTTCTGTTTCCTACAAATGCTTTCAGAGCTGCTGGCAGCACTGAATTCAGCAGCCATGACAGCAGCAGCATTTCTTCCTTTCTTTTAAACCCAGCTCAGAGGGAAATTGTGTTGCCAAGGCAGTTCTACAACCTTGAAAGACCTTAATCTAATTCATAATACAATCTGCAGTCTATAAATACTACCTGGTACACACATAAAGTAAACTAAAAAAAAAAAAAAAAAAAAAAATTAAAAANATCAGGAAAATACTGACCATAAAACCTCAGAAAAGTAGAAACTCTGTTATGATATTCTGACTTTCCTTGGTAGCAAACCAGGTCTGAATCACAGAGAGCATTCTGGATTTGAAATACAGATGATGCAGGAAGCATCACCACTTACAGCTTGCTCTATGTTTTTCACTGCAAAACTTTGGTTTGTTTTGACTTCCAAACCTTAACCATGTGAGTTGAACTTGTTCCTGCCAGACAGTTGTCTCTGGTTGTTTTTCTTTCGCCATTAATTTTTCCCCATATCAGTGTCAGTATAAACACTATAAACATTTTTTGAGAGTGAGGGTAAGAAGGAAAGCCTTCTCCATAGAAATATTTATGCAGACAGAGTGTAGATGTCCTGCTTAAAAGTTTGAAAGCCAGAGCAGGGACTTGATTTAACCAGGAGCAGTCCTTTGTGTCTACTTTGTTACTTTTCCACTATATGAAAATCCACTCAACTTTCACCAAATTACTAAACCCGTAAAAATTGTCAGTATTTGTGTAAAGATTTGCATATGCTGTATTACACAGAAGTCCAGAGATTTCATCCCACTGGACTATCTGAAAACGGAACTGCAAAGTTCTCTGCAATTGCAGACCAGACCTGGCAGTCAGAGCCCAGAGAGGAAAAAATAAAATCAAGACTTAACTGAGGTCTGCTTTATTTTGTACTTTATCAATGTTATCAAAGAAGAAAACTTAGCAAGCTGAATGAAGACTGGACTAAAGTTGACTGATATAAGACTTGTGACATGATAACGCACATGTACATTCTGTGGGGTTTAATCACTAGATACACACAGCACAAAAAAGAAAAAAACGAAGAAAAGAGAATAGAATACCTTAAAGAGCATTAAGTTAATAAATAGAATAATTCTAATACTGTAAGCACACATACTATTCATTAAAAAAAATATTTTTCAGTAGATCTGCTTTGAAGTTGAGTCAAACCCCTTTACTTTTGGTTCTTCATTGTTCCGGTTGACAATGTGACTTCTCTGTTCCTAGCTGCCTCTTGTCACCGTTGATTCACTGCTCAAACTATCCCTTTATCCTGCTTCTTTTTATAACACTATAATAAGTATAGCTAATTTTTTTTTAAAGAGAAAAGTGATAAAATGATGGTAACACTTTCCAGTCTACACAACATGCCTTACTTTCTTTCTCCCTATCCCTTAAAGAATTGTAAGCAAATTCTCCCATGAGAAATTTGAAAGCTTAACTTCTCACCTCCAAATCCTGTCCTCCCATCTCAAGCATTTCTTAATTCTACTCTCATTCATCTGTTTCCTCTGTTTTTCTTCATCTTCTTTTCTCCATCCCTTTTTTTTCAAATTAAGGATGCAAATAAATCTCTTATCCTTACAAATTGCATTTCTTGCCTATTTCCCATGCAGCTACCAACCCATCCTCATTATAATTTTTGAAGCCTGAATTCAATGTTCAGGTTAAAGACAGAGCCAGAAGTTCCCTTCTTTCACCTACCATTTCTCCAGTTCAGCTTCTTTCTTTGATTTCACAGATAAATCTGTTCATATCCAAATAACCAACTATCTCTTCTTAGCTAAAACTATCACTAAAATACATTATGCTCCTCAAGTATCTCTGATTTAGTAAATAATCTTGAAGTTTTGTTAGCCACTCCTTCCCATCAGGCTGTCATCTTTAGACTCCTCTTCCATGAAATGTATTCCTCCAACATTTTGCCATCTCTAAAGCCTTACCTAAATAATCTCCTCCACAAACAACAAAGTCAGGTATTGACAGATGTAGTCAGACCTATTGCTTTCTACACAAATATAATTGCTTTCTTCTGGTATCTCCCCACAAGTGTGTAGTCACCAGCCCAAAGAGATCAAAACCAGAAGTTTTTTCCATAACCCCTCCTTGTTCCTTCCTCTCTTGACTGCCACTGACATCATCAGTGCAGCCTTGTCCTTTAGGACCATACCAATGACATTACCGAATTGCACATCTCTCATTTTAAAGGAATAAGTTCCATATACTTCTGGTGGCTTGTACATTAACAAACTCTTTGGTGATATCTAATAACTATTTGAAAAGGAAATGGGGCACAAACACCAGCACCTCTACCTCCTTAATTTCTAAGACCTCTTTTAGGAGCATGTTTCAAACTGTTTATGCAGTATCTTGTAGCTGGTTAATATGTGGGCCCTGATTTCTCTATGGAAATTCCACGAGCCACTTGCTTTCACCTTAAAAACCATCCACGGCCCCATTATCTCACTTATCATCTTTCCTTCACTGATGCTGGGTGACTCCTGGTTTCAGGAAATATCTACCATCAATTTGAAAAGCTTTCTTTGAGCACTGTATTCATCAAGGATAATAGGCTGAAAAGGGGTAAGTTACTCTCCCGAAATTGTTGTCTAACAAGATGAATATTACTCTACTTGCTTACAATGCTGGTCCTAAATTACACTTCAATCACAGCCTTTTTGAGGACTGACTTTTTGACCCGTGATTGTTTACATAGTAGCTACCTACAGCTAGGTAGGAAAAATACCAAAAATACAGAAAATAAGGCATTCTTTTTAGAATGTCTTTGTTATTTATTATATGTTACTTTTTATTCTAGTGTCAGGAGTCAGACACAATCTTGCAGATATCAAAAGGAATGTCTGAAGAGTTAAGCAAAAGAAAAGCACCCTACAAAATCAGATTTTTATTCCTCACTCTGCCACAAAGTTTTTATGTGTTTCTAGGCCAGCCACCGGAGGCCAGCCTTTTAGAAATGACAACCTAAAAATGCGAAATGGAATTTAACTGATACAAATATTTCATGTAAGTACCAACAAAGATTTTCAACTCAGAGGGTCATTTTCTTCCATTTTAATAAAATTTTAATTGAATTTGAGAAGTAAAAGCTATTTCAAATCTCAAAATGGAATTCTTTCATTTTGAAAATAAAACTAGACTTACTCAAGTCTAGTTTTGCTATGATATTTAAAACTGGAAATACCCTGAAACTGATCATATTTTGAAACACTTCAAATGGAAAAAAAAATCCTCTCCAGGATTTCTAACCATAATAAATACACATTTTCTAACTTCTGGGGATTTTTTCTTCATAACTTTAAATATGGAAACACAGTAACATAGAAACATAGAAGTGTTTAGGCTGGAAAAGACCTTTAAGGTGAGCCAGTTCAACCATTAACCCAGCACAGTCAAGTCCACCACTAAATGATGCTTTTTAGCACCACATCTACTCATCTTTTAAATACCTCCAGGTTTGGTGACTCAACCAGCTCCCTGGGCAGCCTGTTCTAATTGCTGAACATCTTTCCTAATATCCAGTCTCAATCTCATGTGGCACACCCCGAGGTCATTTTGCCTTGTCCTGTCGCTTGCTACTTGAGAGAAGAGACCGACCCCCGCCCGGCTACAACCTCCTTTCAGGTAGTCCTAGAGAGAGATAAGGTCACCCCTGAGCCTCTTTTTCTTCAGGTCAAACAGCTCCCTCAGCTGCTCCCGATCAGACTTGTGCTCCAGACCCGTACCCAGCTCCACTGCCCTTCTCTGAACACGCTCCAGCACCTCAATGGCTTTCTTGAAGTGAGGGACCCAGAACTGGACACAGGATTCGAGGTGTGACCTCACCAGTGCTGAGCACAGGGGAACAATCACTGCCCTGGTCCTGCTGGCCACACTATTCCTGATATAGGCCAGGATGCCATTGGCCTTGGCCATCTGGGTACACACTGGCTCATATTCAGCTGTTGTCAACCAGCACCCCCAGGTCTTTTTATTCTGAGCTGCTTTTCAGGCACTCTGCCCCCAGCCTGTAGCACTGCCTGGGGTGTTATAACCCAAGAAAGTTTATGTACACTTATACATTACAATTTCACTTGATCAATAACTTTTTAAAAATCATTGTCTTCAATCCAGGGTCACAGAGAGACCACAGAGTCCACACTTAAAAGAAAACATTCCAGGGACTATACTCTGGTTCTGAGGGCATAGAAAGCAGCATAGGAAATTGTCTTATCTGCCTAGATCCAAAACAAAGCAGCTACACCTTGAATACTTATTGAATAATGTCTGAGAGTTACATGGAAGACTTTTTCACCTAAGCCACTACCATGCCAAGGACCACAGAGAGAATTTAACAGTCTGGACAATGATAAAATAGTGCTAATATATAAGCCTAAACTTAGCATAAACACACATAAACTTAGCTATTATATTTGTGAGATATATACTTCCTTGTTCATCACCCCATCCGAAGCCTTTGGTAATTAACTGCGCTGATCCTGTTGAACAAACACTGGAGAGAAAGAGAGCAGCACTTAGTTGCTTCTCTCACTGCCATACAGCTTTTTCCCACGTGGGTAGGATTTTGCTATAATCTTGTTTATAAAAGTATCTTACTTATTGGTTCCACTTTTTTCAAACCAAGGCAAAACAACTTTTATGTCAATAAGCTTCCAACATGATATGCTATTTGTGCATACAGTTGTGATAAAGTATTTTTTCCCATCAATATTGAAAATGTACTTTTTGTTCTAATTATTTCCACCATCAGATCATTCAAACACTCTTTTCCAGATGGCTATCCTAGCAGTGAGCCTGCGGGCAGTATTCACCATGCCACTCCATAAAACAAGGTTCAATATCTGCTACGATGCAATGATGTAGCAAGACTCCCCATGACTATATACTGGATGTGGCAACCTCAGCTGTAAAGGACAAGCCCTGTATCTGGGCTATAAGGAACATTTATTTGTTCCATCTGATGAATAATTAATAGATATAGATGCGAGCGTGTGTATGAATACATGTTTATATATGGAACAGGAGCATCTGTATTCTAAGTGGGTTTGTTTGGGAGACAAGTGCTAAATGACTTAACCCAAGGCAACCTGAAAGTTTCACAAAAGCAGCAAGATGTCTAGAGGCTTTTACTGCTAAAAATTATACACGGCAAGTGTTCAGTCACTTCAAAGAAGCAGTAGCAGACAGAGTGTTTGGGGTTTTTGTCTTTTGAACTGTGTCTTCAGTATATTCACCTTTACCCAGCCTCAGCTCTATGAGGTGCAAAAATTATTAAATAAGTTTAATAATTACAACACTTCTCTTCTGCCTGCTGATGTAGAGAACAGTAAGGAATGAATGAATGTATCAGTAAGACTTCTAGTCTTCTGTTCAATGCATCTAATTTTACACATTTTAAATTTCAGCTGACAGAAAATACATGATAAAAAACCCCAAAATATAGCCCAATTCATGAGTAATAGTAAAATGGTAAAAAAACTTGTAAAAAAAAAAGAGAAATAAACTACTTCATCTAATACTGCTTCAAATTCACATTTCCAAAGGACATTGTTCACCCTTACTATGCAACAAGAGATTGTTTCAGCTTACATAGAGTGGTTTGTTGCAGCATTGTAACTTTTACTGAGTGGTTAGGTTGTCACAGCTGCAAAAATCAGAATATCGTCAGATCTGAAATACCCCTGCATGTGTTAAGACTTCCAACTTGGCTCTGTACAGTGGTACCTTAGGTCCAGTTTGTTTTATAAGCCCCTAAGGTTGCTGCTGTAGTTTCCAGAAGATTTACTAACGAGGCTGTAGTGCTGTGCAAAACCACACACCCAGCCTAGGCTTCTGTCTTTCTATAAGAAAATAATTTGCATCACTGGTGGAGAAGAAAGGAAGAAAAAGAGATGGAATGTTTTGAGTTACTCTGTACTAAAATATGTTAAACACAGATGAGATTGATTTGGCTATGGAGAAGTTCAGCACACAACTACAAAAGACACAGACATACCCAGACCAGCTTCTATCTATGCAGCAGAGGTAATAGCAAGGAAGAAAGAGTGCTCCAGAGACCCTACATTTGCTAGCTTGCACAAACAATCCTCAGCTATCTTCACTGCTATTTCTTCCCAAGTAAGTAATATGGAAGCTATGGAGGACCGTGCTGATATGTGGTGGCAAACCAATCATCAGCACCTCTTCTTCCCCGCTCTGAAACGTACCTAAGGAAAGGTAAGTATTAAGAGGCTGCTAAGGGTAAATCACGTTTGTCACAGCACAATGTTTGGTTCATCAGGGGTCCAGTTCCAGCACCTCACACTGCTGTGTGATCTTCATGCGTAGTTTTCTGTCCATGCAAACCAAACTGTGATGATGGTAGCAGTCATTCCCACTTACCCAAACGTGGAGGCATAACAAGGTACATGTTTTGTGGTGCATCTGGGTCCTCCGGTTTCTATTTAATGCACCAAGCATAAAAGACCAAAGAAAAAAGTGACTCGTGACTCAGGCAATAGGGAGATTAAAGTTGACCTGACCTAGAAGTAAATGGAAATTTTCTGCAAAAAGTATTGCTTTTCCTGGGAAATGTTTATTTCAGCAAAATACCACTGACAGTAAAATATTTCATATGCAAACTGTATAATCAGCCTAGGTAAAAAAAAAGCAATTTTACAGACGCACAGGTACACTTCAGAAACAGATTCTTTTGACACACCACATTCTCGTCTGCCTTTGTTCACATTATATCTTTTCAGCACTGCAGTGAGAGACTCACAAGATTTGTAAGAATTTTCTCTTAAAGTAAAACCTCTTGAAGAGGTTTTGCACTACATGACAAATCTAAGGGCTTTAACTGATACAAACAAAATAAATGACAAAAGAGCTTTCCATTCTTTTTTAATGGTTACCATTACTTCCTTTTTTAATTAATTTTTTTGATTAATAGCTTGAGATTTTTGAATAAAAAAAGAATCCATCCATCTCTATTCCCTGTTTCAAAAAATATCAAAAAATCTGATGCTTTTTGCTTCAATTTCCTGTTTTTTCATTACATTTTTATAGGAATATCTTTGAAATAAATTAAATTGACTTAGCCTCATACACTGTCTTGTGTCCTTTAGTCAGAGTGTTATCTAATGCAGAGACTCGACGACTAGAGATTTCATTGTTGATGGATGTTTTAATTATTTGGTTTTCTTCCAGAAGTTTTCAGCAGTGATGGCAATAACGAGCATACCTCCTGACATTCCTTCACAAGGAGGAGTATATTTATATTTATATAAAAATATACAGTAACTATCAGATTAGTGGTCTCTTTGCAGTACTGTTTCTTTTTAGGAAATACTTCTCTGACTTGAGATGAATAATTGTCTCATCCACTGCAACCTTGTTACCCAAAATCTACAATCCCAGAAATGCAAAAGCTACATACAGCCAGGCACAAAAATAAAATAGAAGCAAAAGAGACACAGTGTAGTTATCACACAACAGGAACAGCATCAGTAAGCAAAAGGACCACAATGATGAAATCCAGAGAGAAAAACAGACCAGTTATTAGCCACAGGGTATAAATTAGGTGTTTCATGTTAAAAAGAAACCAATTTCCTTCAAAAAACCCTGAAATTCACTCTTGGTTTCATCAAAGCCTTGTTATATTTCATATTTTACTTTTTAGTATATCTACATTACCACCACTTATCCCCTGATTGAACTATAAAGAGATATTAAATTATCCCATCTAAAATCACATATAAATTAAATTATCCAGATTTGTGATACAGAAAACTGCTGCTCAGAGGGTATCTAAATGTCTAACGGATTAACCTTAAAGCCTAAATTAAATTGCTAAGGTGGGATGCTTATCTCCACATAAAATTAATGGGGAAAGTTAAGATTCTATATGAGCTGAAACCTATTTAAAGTATTTTGGGTTTGCCACAGAAATCAGATCACTGAAATGGAGTTTGAATCTAGTGAAGAGGCACACCAGAATCAGACACAGGATCCCAGGTCATAAACTACAACCACAAATAAAATCATTTTTCTCATTCATAACACAAGAAGAAAAGGTTTTGTATGAGGCATTTTTGTTGGATGTATAAAATCAAGCAGTGTGAATGTCTCCTCAGAAGGAATATTCTTTATGACTCAACAGATGCTTTGCTGGGTTTTTTTCAACTTGTGAAGTTCAGTATTTAATGTTTTCCACTCTAACTAGAAAGCTACAAGTGGCCACGTGACAAACACGGAAAGACAAATATGCACAAGTACATATTGTCCCTAACATCATATCCACCATGATATAATAATCATCATTATTCTTTAGTGCTGCCTAAAAAGAAAACCAGCACAGCAATCCATGATACATGAAGAATTGTTCTGCTCAGATCTGCATTTTTGCTGAACTTTGTCATGATCTTGAAAGCAAATGAGTCTGGGATGTATGTATCCTAGAGATTTATTGCTGTGGTTTGCTCCAGTCTTTTCTTAATAAGATGAGTCAAAAATAACTCAGACAGCTCATTAGTTATAGCACGATACATTTTCCCCTTAATTTTGGGGATGGCAAATATCTTCATTATTCTTAGAACAACAAGTGCTGTGCAATATCGACTGTGCCACAAAACCCAGTCTAGTCCTCTATGCACCATCTGCTTAAAGAATAGTCACACTGTGAAGCATTTGTCTTTGGCATCCCACCTCACACTATTTTCTGCCTTGCCATATCTCTCACTGCATTAATGTTTGCTTAACCCTGAGATTTATCTTTCCTGTTCTCTGAGCATTATTTAGAGTTATTAATACAATTAAAATAATCTCCTTTGCCATATTTGGGTTGTCTACAATGTAACTGAAATGAAACATTTTAGAGAGTTCCCTCAATGGAAACTTCATAGCTAAGAAAATTCTTGTGGCATTAGCATCAAATATTCTCTGCAAAGGAATTGTTTTTCTTCAAGGAATTTTCCAGTAAATCACTATAAAAATAGCATTTCTCTTGATGTTTCCATTCTATACTACTGTATTTTTGCCAGCTTTTTTAAAAAAAGACATTTTGTAACATAAAGAGTATTTGTCTTCTTTATTAATTCTCCATTTGTTCTGTACTTTATACCTAGTCAGAGCCAATGACAGCTGTTTCATTTACGTATTAGTCATAAATATGAATTTCCAGGGGTAGCATTAGACTCACTAAACAGGAGTGGAATTGGTTCCTTTATCACAACGGCCCCTTTATCACTATGCTGTCTGTTTGCTTTGGAAACTGTTAACTCTGCACTGTCCATTATTCACTCTTCTCCCTCACCCAGCATTTGGCGGGCAGTAAGATAACCTTCAAACACAACAGGGGTAAGAACATAATTCAAGTACCACACCACCCCAGTTACAAGCCAGCTGGAAACCTAAGATGATGTTCACTTTTAGAAGGACAGGAATTAAGGGTAATTAAAGTCATAAAAATAAATTAATAATAGATAAATTAAAATCCTTTTCCCCTTTCTAAATTTCTCTCATGTCAATAAACCCCTACGTTACCTCCTAACTTATATACAAGAGCCCAACTCCATTTCAGTTCCCCCTACCAAGGACATTTTGGTAAAGCAGCTTAGGTATGAGACCTGCATCGATCTCACCTGCCTTGAGGCACCTGTGGAGGCGTGTGGTTCTGAGAGCTGGAAGGAAGAAGCAGGCTCCCTGGGAAAGTGGGTGAGTCTGTGTGTTGGGGATACACAGCAGTGCCTATGATTTACACTCTTCCTTCAGTGGCAGTTGAAGACAGCAGGAACACAGGATACTACTGGCATAACACCGTAAGACAATCTAAGAGTAAATTGAACTATACAGAACTTCTCTTTTAAGAAAACCCTATAACTTATAAACCTATATTTAGGCACGCATTTTTTAAAATAAACTTGATCACAAATTCAAGCAAATTTATCACTTAATCTTTAAATCCAAAAGAGAAAATAAAAGTAGGGAATATCAATACATCATGATTGAGTTTCTAAACTTCTTACTAAAATTTAAGAAATTTGCTATGTCTGAGATCAAAATGTAATTATTTATTCTGTCATACATTAGTCCTGACTTTGATGGCAGTTTGTTTTTTAACAGTCAATTGATTATTAAAAACTTCCTTAGTTGCATAGCCCTGGGGAGGGATGTTACCTCATATGTACCTTATTTCAAAACCAAAACTACAGACCTCTCTAGAGATTTTGTTTTGATTTGTTTGAAATCCCAGAATAAGGGAACAAGTCTGTCACAATAAAACTGAAACGGTACTAACCACAACTTCTTAAAAAGCAATTAAGATCTTGTCTCCTTTATTCATTTGGACACAATACTTCTGCTATACCATTATTCCACATCCAACTCTTTAACTGATCCCAGCAATGAAGGCTTGAGTTCCTTGGATCCTGTTTTTCCTTTTCAGCATACAATAATTCCCATGAATTTCAAAAGAGTTATTCAGTTCTTTCACTTTAGAACAGACAGACAGATCACACTTAGGTACAACTGACCATATGGAGTCTGTTGGAGTTTCCATTACAGAAATAACAAAGTCATATTCAAATATGTTAATAAATAGGGTCCTAAGGAGTTAGCATGAAACAAGTGAGTCAATCAGAGAAGTCTGAGGTAACCTACAACCAGTATGATGGTACCAGTAAGCAGAAAAATACATATTTTAACTAGGAATTGTGCAAAGAATGCCTTTGGGTTCTATTAATATTAATGGAAAATGGTGACATCCCTCATGAAGAAAATTATATTTTTTGTTCTTTCAGGTTGCTAAACCCATATCATTTTCGTGGACTTCTATCCAAATTATCAATGTCTTCATGTTTTGACAAGTGGCATCAGAACACCTGTTTCTGTAGCCTTTTTATCACTGCCAGGAAATAGCCACATTCCTTGACTTTTTAAACTGCCTCTGAGACTGGATATTTGAGGCACATAAAATAAAATGGCATCCTTATGGAACAAAATTTTATTTCCCTATTTTTATTTCCTTTACATATATTCATTTTTACCAGTATTTCAACCGAAATATTGGAAGAGGCCCATCATATAGCTTTTTACTGTGAGATTTTAATTAACTATTAACACAAGCTTGAGTTTTCAAGTATTTCATTTGTACAGCATATAGTGAAAAAACCCCTATATTATTGTTTCAAATAATAACGGTTTGCCTATTTCCTGCTCACAGGATAGAGGCTCTGTAGAAACAGAGAATATGAATCTGAGTTTTAAGTTCCATTATGAATTCTAATTTTTGCATCAAGGTGACTGGGTTCTTAGAATCATAGAATCAAAGTGTCTGTGGCAATACAAAAGGGCGCAAAACCAAGATGTGGATAGTATTAATCTGCAACTTACTAGAAGAGAGGTGGGGGATGAAAGGGGAAAAGAAAAAATTAAGGAAGATCTGCACGGTCTTGATCTCTGAGAATCCCACTAAGAAAAGAAGAACCTCCTGAAATACTAAGTAGGAATTTTTTTTTGATCTGTTAACAGCAATGTTACTGCAGCAAACACGGATGACTGGCTGAACTCTCTCCTCAGATAGTTATGCCCTTGTTTTTGTCAATATCTTTATAATTTGTCTTGGAAAATGGGTAAATAATTTTGCAGTGAAATCCTCTTGGTTTTTGAAAATGATCTTCTCCAATCTCCTCCTTGCCTTTTTCTACTTACACTCACTTCTAGTTCCCATCTTTACATGTTTTTATAGTTTTACCCTGAAATCAAAATGTGAAAAATAGGTATATTTATCTTTCAGATCTTACCTGAAAAGTCCAGAGATTTAAGGTTGAGCAGGCAGATGAAGATTTCAAAATAAACCTGTTTAATTCAACACAAGAAATGAGAGGAAAAGTTACTTACTATTGTTTGTATTTAATTTGTGCATCTTTGGTAGAACATGCCTCTACTCAAAATATTGCACATGTATAATTGATTGAACTTGCCACTATTAACATAAATATCTTTCACCACTATATAGGAAGAAAGCTTTATTGTGAGATCACTTTACCATCTACATTTAGTTCCAGGCTCATGGAATCCAAATTTTAGATAAACACTGCTTCACAAAAAGGAATCAGAACAATTTGTTCATGCACAAAATTACTTTGTTGACTTAGGTAGGAGCTTGTCACTAACATTTAACGAAATTGCATGACTGTTTTTAAAAGCTGACTAAGATCATTTTGTTTTCATATGTAAACCCCGGGTGTTCTTTCCAGAGTTACCTGAAAGCTGCACTTTTGCAGAATACAAGAGGTTTTTTGGCTCATCTTCTTTCAAACCTTATCAAAGTCATTTATATTAGAACAGTAATGCATGATATGCTCATATTTTACTAGGTATTTTCATTACTTTAAGACAGCCAAGACTCCAGGAAAAAAAATCCAAATATGATTAATGATACAACAGATTCCTGTAATAGTGGTAAAGCGTGCAGCCATCTAAAAACACACAGGAACAGTTTTGCAATGATGAACTGCCAAGGAAATTAATTTCTTTAGAGCACTAACTCTGTGCCACATATGATTCTCAGTGTCACATATGAAATTCTTTTGATCCTATCTAGAGTTAATTACTAGTCTGGGTACAATCTATTCCTCTGCAAACAAGCCCACCTCTTTGCAGACATGTCCAAATGGTCACGATGCCAAGATGAATGACTTAGCTCAGGCTTTGTACAGTCCTACATGGCTGCCAGAAGAAAACTGGCTTCTATCCCAGTCTCTTGAAATATATGTGAAGCTGCTTTCAGATTTGTTGTATTTGATTTTATAGAGGTATCTCAACTCCTTCGTCAAGTCAAAGTGCCACCAAATTAATACTTTCAATTTCTGTCACAAGTCTACCACTAGAGAATGCTGAGGAACTTCTTTTATTCAAACTTCATTCCATTAGATGTAATAATTATTGAAAGGGATTTCAGGCTACCCACTCCTCAAGTTCAAA
Organism: Atrichornis clamosus; assembly: GCA_013400975.1. Taxonomy (NCBI): domain Eukaryota; kingdom Metazoa; phylum Chordata; class Aves; order Passeriformes; family Menuridae; genus Atrichornis; species Atrichornis clamosus. The sequence continues at coordinate 97,614 of WBMZ01005153.1, forward strand.
ACCCACCACCTGCTAAGAAGTTTAGCAATTTCCATGTGAGAAAATGTCTTCTTCTGTTTTAATGTTGTACTCCACATAATAGCAATAATACTACACAATTTCCCAAAAATATGTTCTGGAAATAATTCATATTTTCAAAACACGCTCAGAATAAAAAAATTCAGGTAAACGTGTAAAGTACTAAATACTACAAATAGTATTAAAAAGTGTGCTATTGCCTTCTGCCCAGTCATCATCTGAGGATATAAGACTGGAAGACTTTCAATTCAAAAAGCAACATATTTTCTGGAGAATAAATGGAAATGGGTAGATAAGGGCTGAAATGATAACACAAACAGCAATTTATAGTATGCAAAAACTGCAGCCACAGATGTTTTCAGTGCCAAAAGGCTGAATTTGGTCTAACTGCATATAAACAATGTGATTTTCATTACAAGTCACAAGTTTTGCTAGTTCAGACTTTATTCCCCCAGTGTACATTAATGCAGACAAACTCTTTATTTCACATTTACGTTTTCTACTGTCACAGAGAAGTATCACACCCATGGGTACTTATGACCTTTCTCACATAATGAAGAGAAAGGAATTTTTGGAACATTATATAATGAGAGGAAAATTAGCATAATATAGACAGCAGTGAGAACATTGCTCTTGACAAGTAGGAATAATAAAGGGATCATCTACATGGAAACTTTACAATGTGCATTCAGAGCAGATTAATGGCAGAAAAAACCTTGAAGACCAAGCTATTGCTGAATTACAGATAGACAGACAAGATTACATGAAAGAAGAAATGCACAATCTCCTAACTGAAAACTGCAATAAGTCACCAGAACAACTCATACAGCTCAGAACATCCTGCCTGTCAATCTCTTCCCAAAGGCACTACAGATAACAGCAGGCTGCAGTGTGAATAAATCTTTCTCCCACCTTCCTGCTACCTCCAGCAGGGGATGGCAGCCCCCACTGCACGACCACACATCATCTTGTCATGGCATCAACGTCCATATCATGTGACGGTAGATATCTGCGTTAAAATCACTCAATAATGGCAGCTCAAAGGACTCTCTGAAGCCTGTCTTAGTAAAACATAAAAATTTTTTTAAATCCCGACTTCCTTCTGCAAGGTATTATCACTTAGCTACTGGCTGATTAGCATCACTACCAGCTATAATGCTTTAATATTTTAATATATGATTGCTGGTAACATGGTGAAATAAGAAGAAAGCCATGTGCATGTTTTCTACGGGCATCCTACAGATTGAAGGAAACTGATTCTTAAATTGGTCCCAAGAATTATTCATACAGTAAAGGCAGAGGTTATTGCAGTGGATCTCTTCAACTATCAGAAAGACGCTAGACTACTTGCTTTTAATGCAATACAAATACAATGCAATATATATCACTATCAAAAATCATTAGAGCAACTTGAGTGAGAAATTCCTTGGGATATCATTACAACCCACATGTTTGAATTTAGTGACAAATTAAGTTACATCTGAAGTAAATCTAATCAACAGAACCTTAAGATAAGTATAAATTACTGGACACATCATAGTCTCGTGGACAATACAAGCTGTGCCCAACTAGAGAAAACACTTTGGATTTAAATATTTTTTTACTATTTCTTTTGCTTAGTACCTGAGGTTGTTCAACTTAACTGACAGATGAAGAACAAGAAACAAGAAAAATTAATTTAGTAACATCACAAGGATCATTCAGATTCAAAAAGTGAGAGAGCAGCAAATGGTTTAACACAGATTTTTAGGACTGACAATATATTTTTAATTTACATTACTTTATTAGTTTCCAGAAAAGTATGTACAGAACATCTGGTAAGAGCATAAAGGACTGTAATGCTGTCTATGGAGTCAGGGTTTATGTGACAAATCACTACAGTACTTCCAAGAGGCATATAATCAGAAAGCATAGGTTAAGCTTCACCCTCACACTGAATGGAATATGTCTGCAGAGCTCAAGGAGAACAAGGTCAGTAGGTCTCTGAATTAGCAAGATCAGGCAGCCTTGTTATATTAGCTAAGAGAAAATTTGTCTGGAAAGATGAATGCTAAGAAGATTCTGAAGTCATAAAGGAAAGTGCTCTAGCTCATACTTAAAACTCCAGATTCATCCAATTTGCAGCAGTCCACAACACCAGACATACAGCAGTTGAATAAACTGATGTGGCTGTTAGACACAGAACAGTGACAGTGACTGGAAATTCAATCAAAGAGACACCAAATATTCAGTCACATAACTTGAGTGTTGACCACTGCAAAGACTCTCAAGTCATGCTGTCCTCATTTATTTGTATTATGCTTTATACTCATTTTTTGTAGCAACTTTAAATCTATATACTGGATTTTATATCACATTTGGAATGTTCAGATATACACACTCATAAAGGGGAACTTTTATTAAAACCTTCACAGTTTTGTCTTATGAATTAAGTGCGTTATCCCACTACTTATGGCAATGACTGAATTCAAACCCTGAGCTTAATTCGTAGTCAATTGCACAGATATAAAGAGTGACTATGGTAAGGCTGATTGCTCTTACTATTTTGAGAACTCAAGATAAGTAACGACTAAGACTTATCTCAGCAAAGTTTGTAAAGCATTTTCATGTTAAATGAAAATTCAATACCATACTGGAGAGCAATATCATTCATAGAACATAACAATATGATGCAACATTTTAGCAGTACAGTAGAATGTAAAATTTCAGCTAAGTATCCCAAACATCACAAAACCTAATTTTAAACCCCTGTTTTCAACTTCTCTGCATTTTAAAAAGCTTTGAGGAATAAAGATATTCAAAAACACAGTTAGCCCAGGCAATTATGGCCATTATGTTAGCATTATGGAAGCATAAGATTTCCATTCACATCTTACACTTTCTTAGAATCACAGAAGGAAAAACATGTTTCATTTTCACACTGAATGTGCTGTCTATACTGTGTGATTCATTCATTACTTTTCAGAAGAGTATTTTCATGTCTGATAAATAGCATTTCTGGGCCAATTTTACAGCTGTATGTCAGACAGAAACAATAAAAAGGCGTGTTCTCACTGGATTATTATCCAAGTCGATCATATGTGCAAGACTTAAACATTTATACATGATGTGATTTTTTGCCATTACAAATATTATATGGCTCCTGTATATTCAGCTCGTCAAATCTTTTCAAAGATCAAATGTAATCCATCTTTTTTTCTTCTAAGTGCATTCATCTGCAACATCCAAAGATCAGCTATTCCCTCTGTATGTCAATTTGTCTCAGACTGTTATTCTCTTGCGTGTCTTCTTCCTTTTCATGTATCACCATTAAATTTTGCTTGGAAAGTACCAGAAATGTTACTATAATTTGGATAATAATTAGAGAATTCCTCCTCATAAGATTTATGTTATTAATTGAAATAGTTGTTCTATAGCACAAGATCATATGATTTGCAAAATGTCTATTATGCACCCACCCTATACCAGCTTGTCCATCAGTCAGTGGCTTTAAGATGCTGGTGATGTGTGAAATTATATACACAAGTTTGCTAAAAACATCTGTCAACATCTAAAAAACCTCAGATGTACCAGAAGCCAGATTTGGGGATCGAACTCAGTAAAATATTCTGTTTATCTAAAGGGATTTTAGAGGAACAATTTTGCTAACCCTATTTACTTCTTTACACTGTGCTAAGAGAATTCAGTATATATTATCTTCCTTTTATTTTTTTTTCCCCATAGAATTCAGTAGCATACATCCTCCTTCTTGTATAATCTCTATCTTTACAATGTGGCTTCTATACATTCATGTCTGTAGTTTGTGCCATCTAAGTAAGAAATAGATATGTGTGATCCAGGAAAAAAATAATTTCCAGTACCTAAGTACTCCCTTCAAACTGGAGAAAACTCCCGTTACACCAGACACATGACAAAAAGGTAGCAACATCACTACTCTGCTTCATTCCTTCAAAATAACTACCCCACTTCTGAAAATCCAGAACCAGGAATGGATTAAAAGACAATTGTTAAAGAAACTCAGGACTAAGCCACATAATTCAGTTGCCACAACTTAACAAGCAGTCATGCACCAACTGAACACAGTAATAACCTACATATGCCACCACATTTAAAAGAAGTACACACTGAGGAGAATTTAGTGCAAAATGAGACAAAGAAAAATGTCTCAAAGAAAAACACTCATCATCTTGCATGATGAGTACCAGATGACACGGCAGGCTGAGAAAGTTAAAAACTAAGATTTTGGAAAAATATCTGCAACCCCTGAAAAAAACAGCATTTTTATAAAGCTGAGATTGCTAAATTAATGTTTCTTTCAATCAACATGAACCAGTAACTTCATACTGAGAAGTGTCATAACACAAAGTCAGCTATTAGCTTTCCACCGTCTTATATCCACCTATAAATATGGCACACACTGACACAGCGTACACATGAGCTTCGACACAAGTTGCTGATATATGCTTGCTTCTAGAAAGACCATTCTTTTATTTACACAGGAGACCACCATTCAGGTTTTACAAGTAAAATAGATGCTTTTCAAATCAGCCTAATGATTTGTTCGCCCTGGAGAGAAAAAATTTTGGCCTCGGTGGTGAATAATACTTTATCAAGTTGCCCAATTATTCTTTCCACTTAGCAGACAAATGGGAATTAGTTCAAAGTCATAGTACTAATCCTCTGTATAAATAATTTGGAACACAAATTTAAGTTATCCATGATGGGTTGCAGAGAAAGTAAGGACACACACGTAAATACATACAAAATTCAAAACTAACGCAGATTTTTCTATTTGCTAGACCTCAAGACAAGTAGAAATTACATTAGTACCCAAATACATCTAATCACACAACTATATGGGGCAAATATCATTCTGTAAGGTTATAGATGACAAAAATGCTATTTTTAAAAATGGTTATAACAGCAGAAAATAAAGTTACTTAACAGACCTTAAATACAGGGAACAAAGCCTTTAGAATAAGAAATTCATTATAGTAGTTATGGTCTACTACATGTATCTGAGAAAGAAAAATCCAGTTCTAAGACTCACTGTCAATGGACGGAGAATTTAGGGTAGCATCATAAATCAAATGATAAGCCATTTCCTTCTGTTAATTTTATATTCCAACCTGCCTTACTGCGATCCTTCCAGAGGGTAATTCTAGACTGCAATACCAAGATGGGAAGAAAAGATTAACAGTTAGCTTACTACTGTAAGTAACTCTCCTCACAATAGATTCCAATTTGTTTTATCATTATTTATCTGCATTTATTAAAAAACAATAGAATGGAAATATAAACACATGTAATGCTATATTGCAAAGACCTTGTACTGAGAAAGAGACAAGTTTTGCTAATGTCATGTTTAAACATCAAGCATGGAATTAGATTTTTAATTTTTCTTTGAATCCTAACCCAGATACAAGAAATAAGATTTCAGCAAGATATAAAGAATCACCCATTAGTTGTAAGACACATTGAAAATATGTCACTTCTCTGAAATGTCCCTACCAGTACTGAATCTCTGCTGGATTTGCAATCAAAACATTCAAATAACTCTCCCTGGGGAACTTACAGAGGCAAGGAAACATCTTAGAAAAAATCTTGAGGCAGAGGCAGATGATCAAGCCAGCAAAAGCACTGTGCCAGATGCACAAAGAGAGTGAACACTTAATTTTCACTCTAGTTCCCAAACATATAACTTAGATCTTACAAAACCTTGCTCAGGTACCACTTTTCTTGAGGCAGCCAGAATTCTGAGTACATTAGCTGGAAGTGATGCCTCCCTTTTACTTTGCATAATTCTGTCACTGTTTTCCTTTAACATAGAAGACAGTAAGGTTCAATACATCTTTTGACTATGCATTTATCTCATGAAAAGAGCCTTGACCACGAGGCTATAACCTAGTCTGGAACAAAGTGTTCTCCTATGAATATTGTTTCTTAATGTACAGAATAATTACAGGTTAAATAAAGAAAAGATAGAAATATCTCTACATGCTGGTAACTAGAGCACTCAATATGGTATGGAGAGATTTGAATTTCCAATGGCTATTATTTATTGTACATTCTATCCCAAGAATTCTTTACTGACAGATCCATAATAAGCTACTTACTTCAACACATCCTTACAGAAATACTCAGAGGTTCATTTTGGGGTGAAATTAGACAATTTAAATAAAATTTGGGATTCAGTCTTACCTAAGTATGATCATTAAGCAATTACATTCCTCTAAATCAGCCCATCTATTTTACATTCCTGTCTCAGGATGGAGGTGCATATTTATCTACAAGCACAGAAAGAGTCTGAAGACTTGTTAAAGAGTGATAGTTAACTTCCAGATCATTAAAATAAAGCCAGAATCCTGCTCAGTGAATTTCAGGCTCTCAAAACTGAGTGCTACTCTTCTGTTTTGAAAATCAGCAATAGTGACTAATTCCTCCCTGATTTCAATGCTAACACTTGGTGAGGAACAGGACAGGTTTACATTTAGCTCATGTCCAAAATAGCATTGTCAGTAAGAGTCTTTTGACTTAAACAGACTTTGGATAAGAAATGTAATACCAGAAAAAGCATACTCATAGATAAACCTCAATTACTTGACTGATTTGTTATGCAATTATTTTATGGTTAAAATCCTGAGATATGGTGCTTATATAATGTTAATAAGCCAAAATATATAATATATAGTGAGTCAGAAAAGCAAATGCAATGTGTGTAATCTGTCATTCTCAAATATTTAGGACTTGGCGTTTGTGAGAGAAGGAAATGTTAAAGGTTAATGGCTCAAATATTTGGCCATTTGTGGAGGTGTCAGGATGTTTTTCTGGGGCCAGGTTTGCACACCCAGAGGGGCAGGAGGGGAGGTTTTGAGTGTGTAATGGAGAAACCTCTGGTCTGCATAAGACTGACGGGGTGGGCGCCCACTACCAGAGGCTCTGGGCTTTGAGCAGGTAAGGAAAAAGGCCATGCTTTTTATCATGCCAATGTCTTCCCACTCCATCCCAAGGAGAGCCACAATCATACGGGACATTCACATTCACATGTAGGCCTGAGGGTGTTCACCCCTTCTGACTGGGCACAACTGGCTCAACTGCACTGATGTGAGAGGCAGCTTCATGTCTTAGTGTCATCAACCATCAAACACCCCTGAAGTACCCTCAGACTCATTTCTGGGGCCTGCCACCAGAAGACTGTGCATGATCCACAGCGTTGCAACAGATGGTGTAAAACTCCCCTCCAGGGGAGGTACCTGGGTGTTCCCACCCGAACCTGAATATATATTAACCCATTGAACTCTGTGTTCCACAGGCTTTCCCCCAACCACGATGGATCAAGACTGTGACCATCACTTAGATCAAGGCACACTGAAACTGCAACAGTCAGGTCTCGTCTCTGGATCCCTGGGTGGTGATATCTTTCTACTCTTACCCTTTCTTCCTCTTTCTTTCCTTCCCTCATACATTTTCTTCACTGTACTAAAATAAACCCCGTATATATATATATATATGTATATGCATATTTATACGCACCGGTCATTCGGTGTCATTTCACTCTAAGGGAAACCCAAGGGGTTAATAGATCCCCACAAGGGATCTACAACAAGAACCTGAGTTACTCGCCCCTTCAGGGGCAGGTTGTAACAGTGCTCCATTCAGAAACCTCTCCAGTGTTTAAAAGTTTATTGAATTAAATACAATTAAACAAACGGAAACCTGTTATGTCTTATTAATTAATAGGAAATGTCAAAATTAAGTACAGTAATTACTTGAAGTTTTGTGATTGTTTATTTGCCTATTTCAAATTGCTTCTAAGGAAATATTAAGTGCAAGTGAAAGGCAGATTACCTCCTGGAGATGTAGCTCACTTTAAACGCCAGTGTCTTCATTCAAGGTACAGGAAGAAGACACAGTGGTTTCATGAGAAAATGATAGGCAGTTTTTCTTCTATTTCTAACTAGCATTTGAAACAATATCCTGAAAAAGATATTAAAAATTGTATTTGAAATCTTCAAAAGAACTGAAGAGTTGTACATGCAGCTTCTGAAGAGATTTAAATTGGATGCTTCAATCTTTTTCAAGTCCTTTTGAATATTTGAGACTCTCTCTAAAACAGTTCTATCACTAGAGCCATAGGAGGAAATCTTTTTAAGGTGTAATGCATTTAAAGTCTTAAAAAGAGATGATTTTGTGCTATTTCTGAAACCTGATTACAATAATTATAGTATTAGAATACAATTTCCACTATATTGGTTGACAATATTTGTTATTTCTACTGGTAAAATAGTTCAATATGCTACTGCAAATAGACCATTTTCAAAGCACTAACAAATAATTTTGCATATCTCTTAATGGTTGATCACAGAGAGCAGCATGGAGCACACAGATGAAAACGACATGAAACAGAGACTGTGAGCTTGAGTTGTAGGTTTGATCAAGTCACCTTCCAACTCATCAAAAAACTCAGCTTCTTTGGTCTTTCATTTTATGTCTGCAGAAAAATGTTATCTTACAGTCAGATTTAATTTCATTTCCATTTGTGCCCAATGATCCTTATTCTGTCACTGGGCACCAAGGAAAAGAATCTGGATCTACTGTCTTTACTTCCCCTGCTCCATGTATTTATATACATTGAAAGGAATCCTCCTGGCTGAAGAGAAAGGGTCACATCACCGTATGTGCTCTTCCTAACGGAGCCCATGAGCTGAGTGGTTTGCACTGAGAATGTGGTTCGTAGTCAACTGTTTGTCCTCCAGCACCTTCTGCAAAGCAGCTCTCCAGAGAGACACCAACCTGCACAAGTGAAGGGGGTTGCTCCTCCCCAGATGATGACAGTCCTCTCTGGCCATTTACCCAGCCTGTCGAGGCACTTCTGAATGGCAACACAACCGTCTGGTCTACCAACCACTCATCCCACTTTTGCATCATCTGAAATGGAGAAAAATACTGTCAATGATTCTGCTACTGCTCACTGCCTCTGTTTTGACAATATTTTTTTGTTTACTCAGACATCTAAAGTATTTGTCTCAATTACACTACATGCTAGAAGAGTCTACAGGTTTTGCTAGAATAATGCAAAAATTTTAACAAGCGTGTATGGGTACTAAATGGTTTCCAGTGTTACCAAGCGATTTTGGAAAGCATGTAATGTAAATACACTAGAGAGTATACACAGAAAAAAAATACGTGTATGTCTAGCATTAAAAATATTTCCACAAAGAGGTTATCAAGAAAAAAAAAATTATATTAAAGTTCCAGGCCTGCACAAAGCATTGTAATTCTAATGAGTTTTTTGCAGCATTTATAGAAACCTCAGGAGAATCAAGCCCAGCAGGGATCTGTGTTGTCATTAGCTACATGGCCAAGATACTACACAGTAGCAGTAATGCCACGAGCTTTGAAATAACCACATTGTAACAGCAAAATACCATCTGGCATTTTCCCCTGTTTCTCCATAAATGACATTTATATGCTGTAGCTACTCTAATAACCTATGCTCAAAATGTGCAAACACTAAGCAGATGTGGGTCAAAATGAATTGTTTATATGGCATAGACTTCAGACAGGCAAATTAGAGTTTTATAGTTATTTTCCCCTCCCACAACTACTATACTGTGAAGTAAATGCACAGCATAAAAAAAAATCACAAACAGACAAACCAACCAACCCAAGATTCCACCATGAATCAAAGCATATAAACTGTATATCTAGAAAAAGGTATGAAATGTCATAGTCTTAAGAAAGATACTGCAGACATGTTTTTTTCTGCACAATTAAATCACTTACAAATATATTTGTATATAACCTATAAACATAATACTTTTCATGTGTTTCAGTTTGAGTATCATCCAAAATAATTAAGTAATGAATATGTGAGGTTTTCTGCTTTGGTGCCCACTTAGGCTAAACAGATTCTCCTTTTGATTTTTTCTTCCTTTTCTACCCCTTCAGAAACTTGTGGGGATTTTTCTCCTGACTTACAGAGTTTTCCTATTTCTCTCTAGAAGCTGTAAGGCATTATACCTAAAGTTTTAGAAAGGTGAGGTCTCACCAGATAACAGGCAATTGATGCAGCTAAAAGTGGCACTCATTCCCCCAACCCATTCTCTGTTAAATTGGCTCAGTAACCTCATGAAATTTCACCTTAAAAGGACAATTAATCCTTTGACCCAATAAAGTTGAGCCCTTAATCCATACCATATCACTTCAGGAACTCAATTACATTGAACTGTTCAATGAACTGTGATCCTAGTCTTTCTTCATTATAACTCCTTTTCAGTTAATTTATAGTGAAATATTTGGACAGACTGTTACAATTATCTACCTTCTACTATCAGGAGCTTTTCCTGCTTTTCTGTGAATGATTCCTTATTTTCATAGTTCTTTATACAGCAAACTTTCCCTGTATGCTTTTTTTTTATATTCTGCCTACAATTGTAATTAAATCACTTGCTCTTATTTTTACCATGGTTTTCATTTCAATGCTGAAAATTAATTCTTGATTTAGTAAGTTATATAAACTCAAGCTAAGTTTTAAGCATCTACACTCACAGCTTTGGAGCATTTTTGCTTAACATTAACCCTCAAGCAGCAACAAGTAAAAAGTAAGAAATTTACTTCACAATAAAGCTAGTGTATTCCTAGCAGTCTCAGAAACCAAAACAACACTTTACTGAGATTAGAACATGAGCAACAAAAAAATCAAACTAGAGGAACGAGTAGTTTCATTCTGTCTTAGCCTACAGATGATTTTCTTCCATTAATGGCCATTTCATCTCACTTGAACGAACGTGACAACACCTGCATTTGTCTCAGTCTTGGAGGTTTCTTGTTTCACTTCATTTTCAGTGGTAGCCAAAAGAGTATAATAAAGTAGCATTCTTTACAGACACATCTCTGAGCTATTTTTGAATACTGAAAAACAACAAGTAACTTAGTTGTCCTGGCTCGTACTGTTCTAGGGGGAATTGTTGCTAAATCTTTTGATATCAGATAAGTCAGGACTGTTTGGTGAATAACTACTGCCACCTACTTATCTTTTCTAATGTCACTTTGATATTTTGCATGTTATTGAGATCACTGCACTGAAGATATTAATGGAGAATTTATTTTTTTTCTCTTATAAGATCTTGGAATGAAATTTTCATAATAGGCAAATCTGTATTAATCCTTTCTGTGGAAAATGAGAAGGCAGGGTGAGCAGTTCTAATAAACTACCACAGCAGCAATACTTCTATACTATTAAGCATCTTGCTTCAGTGATTTGTGTCAAACCACATCTATGTTTCTCACTTGAATAAATAACTGAGGGAAAGACATGAGATAGAAATTTAGAATAATTGATAATTTTCTCAGCAGAGAGAAGCAACCTTTGGAAAACTGAGAGGGTCTATATGGTTCAGCATACTTATTAATGAATATTCATTAATTGAATCACTCTAGAAATGAGAGTGAATAGTGTGTTCAAAAAGCAGCCAATGATACAAAGTAATTCAAGTTAGTCAAGACAAAAAACATTGATTTTAAACAAGTGAAAAAAAAATTTAGAGTTTTAAATTACTTTTAAAGGTTATTGATAACAGACTTTTCTGTTCTCAAATCCAGAATCTAGTCACTTCCCATAAAAGCATAATACAATCAGAATCTTACATTTCTGAATTTAGATTCAACCTATCATTTCATTTTTCCATTGCCAACTTTACCCTTTAGGAGGTGGTGGTGTAGACCTGTATGCTAGGGAGGGCTTTAGTTGTCTAGGGCTAATATGGTAGCTCTAGATAGGGTTGAGTATTAATGGGCCAACAAGGCAGATATCCTGGTGGGAGTCTGCTAAAGACCACCCAACCAGGATGAAGAGGCAGACGAAATATTCTATGAGCAGCTGGGAGAAGTCTCACAATCACAAGCCCTTGTTCTCATGGAGGACTTCAAGTAACTAGATGTCTCCAGGAAATACAACACAGCAGAGAGGAAACAGTCCAGGAGGTTCCTGGAGTGTGTGGAAGATATCTTCCTGACACAGATGGTGAGGCAGTCAAATGGGAAAGGTGCCCCACTGGACCTGCTGCTTGTGAACAGTGAAGGATTGGTGGGAGATGTGATGCTTGGATGCTGTCTTGGGCTCAGTGATCATGACATGATAGAGTTTTCAACTCAGGTCAACAGAACTGCCACCTTGGACTTACAGAGGGCAGACTTTGGTCTATTTAGGAGACTGGTTTGGAGAGTCCTGTGGGAGGCAGTCCTGAAGGGCAAAGGAGTCATTATTCAAAGACATTCTTCAAGAAGGAAATACTAAAGGCACTGGACCAAGGTGCCCCCATGTGCCAGAACATGAGATGGTGATGGAGAACAGCCTGGCTGAACAAAGACCTTTGCCTGGAGCTCAGGAAAACAAAAGGCAGTTTGTGGCCTTTGGAAGAAGGGGCAGGCATCTCAGGAGGACTACAAGGATGCTGCAAGGTTATGCAGGGAGGAAATCAGAAGGGAAAAAGCCCAACTAGGACTTAATCTGGCTATTGCCACAAAAGACAATAAAAACGTTTCTATAAATATACTAGTATCAAAAGGAGGGCTGAGGAGAATATTCATCCTTGATTGGACGCAGAGGGAAATACAGTGACAAAGGATGAGGAAAAGGTACTTAATGCCTTCTTAACCTCGGTTTTAACAGTAATACCAATTGTTCTCTAGGTGCCCAGTCCCTCTTTTCTAGCTACTTCTGCTGGACACATCTTGACTTTCCCACAGCTCCAAAAAGCATGATGTAGAACGATTGAGACACTAAAAGAAAGTGGCCAAAAAGAAGAAAACATGGCTGTGATAAGTCAGTGGCTAGCAAAGCAAAGTGGTGATTAAATCACATAGCCAAGGCAAACCACTCATGAAGTTTTGGGGAAGATGGTATCATGTTCAATGTATGTGTGTCATGTTGCCTGAGTCACAACATGATGAAGTGCAGGAATGCTGAAACTATGAGAATATAGTGTCTTGGAGAAAATTCTTTCCCTAGCAGTATATACTTCATTCATTCTCCTCTTTACTCCATTTGCTTTGCTCTGCTCTCTCATGGCTGAGATGTATCAAGGTGTCTTAGTTTAAAAAACAGATACCAGCCAAGGAGGGCGGGAACCCTCCTGGGAGGGGA